>JAGXCT010036246.1:0-56620 GCA_022495035.1 Philopotamus ludificatus
AAAAGTTAAATAAAGTATAAGAAAAATTATTTTGAATTTCATTGAAAAAAAAACGCCATTACTAATAGGTACCCGTAATAGCAACAATGACCCAGAAAAAAATCAGGAGTTAAGCTGGAAGGTACAGCTATACCGTTCATATTCTCCAGATCTCTCCAGGGTCACCGGTGACCCCCATGACACTATGTATTATACAAATATAAATATAATCACGTCTATAGTTTTTTTCTTATAGGAATCTTCCGTATAAGGAGAGTCACCAACCAGCTAGGATATAATCCATCCAAGAAATATCATCACAAGAGAGAGAAGTGTGTTACGTACTAGCTAAAAAAAAATTAAAATACCATGTCGCTGACCTCAGAGCGCGCGGGGCTGAAGACCTCATAAAAAGTTAATTAACACAATCCTAATAATAAGAGGACCCAACGAAATTCGGGCCAAATAAAATTATTTGTTAATTTGTCATCCCCCCGAGCGACGACGTGGTTGTACGACACAGACCACAATACATTTTTAATCTATTCCATTATTACATAATTAAATTGTGAATACGGGGATGGGGATTGGACCGAGCTGCCCCATAAAACAGTTCCGTTTCGGCATTGCGAGGCAATAAAAAGGGATCCGTACGGGTTCCACCGTTTGTTTTCGACGTTTCCATGGCGCCGGCGCCTCCCCCATACACACCGGGGTGTAAATTCGAAAACTGGTCCGTCTGCACACACACACACAGCCTGACTGACCCCCTCAGCCTGCGACAGACGGGCAGACAGACAGACAGACAGACAGAGTTATAGCCGTCGATTGTGCTACATCGATCAAATCGGACCGATAAGCGATTGGGCCCAGGGAGCAGAAAAAAATAAACATTTCCTTTATTTCCCTCATTTTCCGCTGGGGAAATCGAGCGTGAATAAGCGTCGCCGTAACAAGAGGAAACAGATCTGTCAAGATATTCGAATGCGTCCCATGATAAACGAATATAAATCATGATGATTTAATCATGAGTCGAAATTTCGGGGATTTCAACGCGCGATCCGTAAAAAACCCACGTGTTTACATACAAATGTTTGCGCAGAGCCAATATTTAACCCAATTATATTTATGTCGCGGATAGCAAAAATGTTTGCACAGTGACATAGTTCAGATTACTAAAATTATTGTCAAATAATGTTATATGACCCAATTCCGGACACTGCCTTTCACATAAGATATTGATACGAAATCAGCCTTCGACTTTAAAAATAGTCGCAACTTTAATTTAATTTAAGCACGCGTTTCATTCGCTACGTTATCATCAGATGGAATTATAAATATAAAGAAAAATAAACATGAGAGTTTCAGGTGTTAAACAATCGTCCGATTCTATTTTTGCACTGAAGATACGATCTCGAAACTGTTCTTAATTAATTGAATTAAATCAATTTTTTTTTCAATGAATCAAAGATACGATATAGAAAGATGATATATGATCTATGCGTCTTAGAAACGTTCGAGGATCAAAATCCATGTCATAAAATCAATTTTACAACACTTTTCAGACATGATTTAGTCGGATTTTATTTTCCTTACGAGCTTTCAAAATAACTGTTTGTTTTATTAAAAACCCGTCTCTATTTATTTATTTATTTGACTACGATAGATGAATGGCATAACAGAAAGATTCCAAAGCGCCATTTACTTATATAAAGACTCTAAAGATGCAAGAGGAATAATATTCACGAATATTCCCCCCAGTGTCAAACCACGACACTGGTTAATTTTAAATATTATTTCAGTTGCATTTTATATTGTTTGTTTATAATGGCCCTCTTCCAATTACATACCCCCTCCCCTGGCCAGTGTTATAAAGAATGCATAGTTTTCGTCAGACACCTAATCGGTTACTAACTTAGCTCAGTCGCGGTTAACTTACATTATCGAAATGATATGTATGTTACCTACAAGCCATAACACTTATATATATTATTATTGGTATACAGTAAACCTCCTATAGCGTACACTCCTATAACGTTCCCTCCTATAACGTGTGCGGCAGATTTTTCCTATAACGTAAAATTTTTTAAAACGTTAACTTTAATTTTCATAAAAATATTTTATAATTTTATAAAATTAACTAATAAAATTAGAAGATTACGTCAGCCAAAATACGAAAGGTTGTCGCTCATCGCGCGAGTCAAGTCATTTGTGCTGGTTAACACATAAAAATGACAAAAAAAAAGAAAATTTTATTTTAAAAATGCAATGATATTTTCTATCCAGTTTAAAATGTTGAGTTTTAGTTTAGTTGTTTAAACATTTTACAGATTTAGGGTTTAATGAACTCAAATAAAAATGATTTAGAAAAAAGTTTATACCAGTAACCCTTTCGCGGACTATGTATGTGAACTCCTCGAGACACTAATAATCGATAAAATTGATTAAAAATACCTTAAACACAATTATTATAATATAGTTTGAGCACAAAAAGCTCCAACTTGCACACAAACTTCTCGGCATGTACCACTCTTGACGCAAAAAATACGTCAATTGACGTCGTGTCCCACGAGACATCAAAAAATGACCGCAATTGGAAGAGTTACTGAAATGAAACCTATATTTCAAGATGATTTTTCTCTATGAAATACCTATGATTTACCTAAATTCATTGATTTTTAATTAGGCATATTTGTTACTGACGTATTTTGACATTGGTTGCCATATTATATATTTACATTATTATTGGCTGTATACAATTTTCGACGTGTTTTTAATATGTTTTACGATTTTTATTTGTGGGAAGAATGATTCGGCTCATCCGTTCGTTTAAGTTTAAGATCTTAGGACTTCTTCCTATTTGGAGAATTATTCCTTCCTTCCTGCTTCACAATTTGGTCGATATTTAGGATTTTTTAACGATGCGTAAATGTCAACGCTTTTGGCGATGTCTCGCCGCAGACTGAGCTCTCGCAGCACGCGTCACGCGCACGTTTCACTCGCACTCGGCACATCTTACTGGATGCGAGCGAGAAAAAACATCGCGCGCATGAAAACACCACTGAATATTGTTGTTTTTATTTCTTTTTCGCAATTTCAAACAATAAATGACATTGATTATCCGACAAAATGCAACATTAAACGGAAAATTACTTACTAGATTGCTACAGAAATGAAATCTGACATACTAATCGACTATGCGATTTAAATTAGACTAGTGGACGACAGTAAAACCGATGCCATTCCTGTATTTAAAAAAATATATATATAATCGAGCCCATCGGCGTAACGAGTTTTCGCACCGGATTGCGAAAATGGAAAACTGCCGCATCGATGGGAAAATGGATTTTCACGCGACCTCTAAAATATTCGCGAAATCCAATTAAAAATAATGCTATTTTTGTTATTAGCTGTAATAAATATTTTGCGTATACGCTAGCAATAATATGAGTACTAAACATATTACAGATTCGTACCAGATCCGGTATAGACTACAAAATGCATTCTAGTGCTTCTGACAATCGAATTTAACAGCTCTGCATTTAAATAAAAATGCATATTTACATAGCTGAACATACATTCTGAGCTGATGAAGCTTAAACTGTCGCATTATGCAAATTTTACTAGTCGACGACGAAATTAACAACATATTTTTGTTGTTAATATTCGGTATACCGGATTCTATCAAGATCATGTTAGGGCAAAATCTTTTTTTTGACAACATCGGAGATGCAGAAAGGATTGATTTAGCTGAATAAATCATTTCGAACCATGTTCGGAAACTAGGATTGGTGTGGAAAAGCTTGCACGAAACAAAATCGAACCCTTCTTGGACCGAATGGTAACTGGGGATGAAAAATGGATTACCTATGAAAATATCGCAAGGAGAAGAGCATATTGCATCTCTAAACCGAAATTGAGCCTGAATAAGAGAGTGTTGTGCATATGATGGGACATTCAAGGACCAATACATTTTGAGCTGTTGAAACCGAACGAAAAGCTAATTCGGAGAGGTACTGTCAGCAATTGGATCATTTAAAAACAGCACTCCAAGAAAAGAGGTCGGGCGATGTTCAATAGGAAGGACATCATCCTGCTTCATGATAATGCTAGGCCACATCCTGCTTTGGGGACTCGTCAGAAACTCGCAGAGCTAGGCTGGAAAGTTTTGTCGCATCCTGCATACTCCTCGGACTTAGCACCCTCTGATTATCAATCGTTTCTGTCCTTACAAATTTTTTTGCAGAGCAAAAAATAAAAAAAAACAAGAATATATCAGACAAGCACCGATTTTTTAAGGCATTTTTTTAAAACAGAACAAGACAGAACTCTTCGGTAGACCGAACTCTCCGGTAGACCCAATACTTTGTGGTTCGGATGTCGTGATTCGCAATTATCGTCGTAAAAAAATAATACAACATCATCGAAGCGTCTTTATTGTTAAAAAAATAGATAATAAAAATACTTTCATTGAGTTTATAATGGGTGCGAGCGTGTAAGCGGCTCGTTATCAGTTCGTGTAAACAAATGTATCCAAACGGGCTCAAGTGTGTAACATTATTAAGTTGGAATTGAGCCTTATACATATATTTGCAGTTTGTGTGGCGTGATGTCGGCCGCGAACAAAGGCCCAATCGTTTCAGGGCCACCATTTCTAATCAGGACCAATGTTTGGATATCAATTTCGGAGACAATAAATCATGACGGCGTCCCCGGGACGTTCAACAATCAACAAGCAACACGAATCCCGTCGACGGGTGTTATTGCAGTCGACGAGGCTCCAGTGCCGGACAATGGTCCTCAGTTCTATATTCGAGTTTTGCGGTATTTGTAATTAAAATATGATAGGTGTGTAATAAAAGATGTGTTGTTCAATGGCTAACCAAGAAAAACAAACAAGAGCAGCTTGTTGTGATAATAATTATAAACATGGACACGCTTTCGACGCATGGCAAATGAAGTTTAAAATCGGCAAAAATATATTTTAATTATTTATTGACAAGCTTATTTATAAATAATATATATTTATATAGAAAGCGCGATTCTCTCATATAAAGATTCGATAAAGATGCGAGGAAAGCGAGTCTCTCACACTAATATTCCCCCAGTGTCAAACCACGACACTGGTTAATTTTAATATTATTTCAGTTGGATTAAAATATATATTATTTATTCAACGCAGGATAGATTAAATTAATTAATTCCAACGCATCACACTACCTATATAAATTATAAAAAAGTATTATAAAAAAAAAATCCCTGAATTTTATAGTTTTCGACTACTAACTTAGAATATACTTGGTTTACTTGCATTATTGAAATAAAATGCATTTTATCTAGAAGCCATAACACTGGTTAAATAAAAAGAAAAATACGTTTAAATTATTCGCCAAAAAATATTTTGGGACGATACGCCTGGCCCACGGAGTGAAAAAGGTTAACACTTGACAAAGGTATGTGATTACCCGAAGACACTAATAATCGATGCTATTCAGTAATATTTTAAAATATTAAAAATTCTCGGCATTTATCACTGCGACTAGCGAAAAATACGTCAATTGACGTCGTGTCCCACGCGATATCAAAACAATGACCGCAATTGACGTCTTCACAAGGAGCGGAAGCTTCTGAACGTTATATCGACAGTGAATCATCTCTAGATCATCATGGAAGGAATAGTGAAAGGAGAACAGAGTTGAAAGAATCTGTCATGGCAGATTGGGAGCCTCAGAATTGTTTCAGACAATTATGTGAAAAAAAACCAAGGATATCTAGATCGTTTACGTCCGAAAGCGGAAGTATTTTCTAGGTCCAAAGTATATTTTTAGATTTTACACTATTATAAAAAAATCCGTTATACTTTTTGTAAGAATCATAAAAAAATTTTTTTTATGAAATGTACAGAAATATAGCAAAATTGTTATTCATCGTATTGAAATTAAAATCAACAAAGATATATGCTGGATTATTCATTAGATAATATTACCGATAAAAAGGATATTAGACAAAAAAAAAGAAGAAAAAAGTATCTTTGAAGAAAAAAACTGGATAATATTGAGTCGTTTTTTAAATTTTACAGAATATTATATCGATAATTCCGGAAATAAAAAGAAGAGTAAAAAAAACATTTATAATACTTTATCCACGCCATACTTTATATCATTTCTCATAACATTTATCGTAAATTAAGACGCGGGATTCTAATTAAACAATGTTTTATTAAATTTTCCGATATATACGAATACTATATCGGGTCAGATACAAATCGAGGAAAATATAAAAATGATTAGAATCGATTGCAATAATATAAAATTATGAGTTTTTACGTAAAGATTCGATAAAGATTCTAATATTATTTCAAGTGGATCGAAATTTATATTACTTGTTTTATGAATATTTATTTAACGCGCCAAACTATCTAAATTAAATTTAATTTTAATGTTCAACTCGGGAAAAGTCGGAAAATGTCGAAATATTTTATTTCCATGGACAGTATTTTCCGACGATCGACGTTTTTTCGTCGGATTTCGCGGAATTTGAGGTCTCCCTCAGCGTTCTTATCAATATAAACGGATATTAAAACAAGTCGGACTCACCGTTCAGGACGGGATTCTCCAATCGAGGCGGCGACGGTTTCTTCTGAGATGTTTTCAGATCTGAAAGCAATCGATTCAATGGTTATTCGGCGGTTCGCTCGACGGGGCTCCTCGACCGGCCGGTTTTCCGGCCGCCGGCTCGAGGTTCCGCGGGGAAAGATTTTTCCGGAGCGATTGACGGGCCGGTTTCGCGCGGATATTGAACGGGGCGAGGGCATAGTTATCGATCAAATACGGCCGGACCGGAAAACTACGGCGCCGGGGGCGATTCGGCGAAGGGAGCCGGGCCGTTTTAAAAATTCAACGGTTCGCCGAAGCCGGCCGAACTCGGCCGAAGACCGAGCGGAGCGGCGAGAGGGCGCGGGGGAGAATTTTTGAAAATTTTCTTTTCCGCTCGAAATCGGACGATCTCGTCCCGGCGTCGGGTTCGTCGAGCGAGGCGGAGATAGGAAGAGGAAGACTGTATGGAGTGGATGGAGTGGATGGAGTGGATGGACTGTACGCAGACCTGGTCGCGCCAGCGCCAGCAGCTGCAGCAGCGGCAGCAGCAGCAGCAGCAGTCGCGGCGCGGCGGCGGCGGGCGGCAGGTCGCGGGCCGGGTGGGGCGGCGCCGGGGTGGGCGGGGGCGCGGGTCGCCGGCGCCGGCGGCGGCGCGCGGTGGTGAGGCGCGGCTGACTGAGCTCGCGCCCGCGCGCACTGCCGCCCCGGCCGACCGCACCGCCGCCCTCCGCCTCTCGCTCAAACGTAAACAACCCGACTATCGACTTGTCTATGGTCGATTCGATCGCTCGATCGGTTCGAATATGTTTCGCGCCCTCAAAACGTTATACAGTTTTTTCACGTCAAATACACCCTTTTTCAAATAAAATGCATTCTTTTTCAAATCAAATGCATCCTTTCCCAAATTAAATACAACTTTTTACAAATCAAATGCACTTTTTTAAAAATTAAATACGTTTTCCCCCTAATTACGTTTTTTTACCAGTTCCCTCAAAAACGTAAAAAACGAGTTCCAAATATTTAGTACCCCGAATTTACATTTTCCCACTAATTACGTTTATTTTTGTCAGTTCCTTTAAAAACGTAAAAAATATTTTTCTACATGAACTGACAAAAAAACGTAATTAATGGAAAAACGTAAGTCATAACCCGAAGCCATCAACCAAAATCCTTAAAACTTATATCAACGAACTTCAAAAAAAAGTGGTGTGACAAAATGGCTTACTGGCTAATCAATCCGAAAAACCAAGGCAATTATATTCACTAGAAAAAATAAACTAATTCTTCCTCAAATAAAAATTAACGACACTTATAAACCTTGGAGCTCTAAAGCAAAGTATCTCGGGGTAACTTTCGATAGAAAGCTTTGTTCGAAAAAACATATAGAAAACGTACGTAATCCAATAAAATAATTGCAACAACGCGATCCTCCGTCCCTCTTATAGGTAGAAAAGCGCATTATCCCTTAAATTAAAAAAGCTCATATATACCGCAATAATCCGACCTCAAATCCTATACGCATCGCAGATCTGGGCCTCACTCATCAAAAAGATACAAACAAAAATCAATATCACACTCCGTACGATCACCAATGCACTCTGGTTCATCAGGAATACAGACATACAAAAAGACCTTAACATTCCTCCACTCTCCAACTTAATTAAAAAATACGCCATCCCCTTTTATAAAAACCTCCATAAATTTGAATCAGTAAACCCGTCCATATCCTCACTAGCGACTTACGATCCTATACACTCCCTACTCTATCACAGAATCCCTCTCCCGAAAACCGTTATTGTGTAAAATAATAGCTAACAAAAGCCTAAATAAATCAGACGCCTGTACAACACAACACAACAATTATGATGTTTTTTTTCTCTGTTACTTGTTCTCTTCATTTGCTATCATTTCAATTGTATAGCTTAGTTTGTTTTATTAATTTCTTAATTCTTAATTAGTATTTAAGTATAATTCTGTTACTATTGTATTTTCTACATATATATTTCATTCTTTATTATTTTTCATCATCTGCTGTCGGTCGCACGGACTGCGTCGGGCCTTGCGACCGGCAGTAGAATTAATGCTAAGTTTCCAAGACGAGCATTTAATAGAAATAAAAATGAAAATCAGATATGGAACTCAGACGAAAAGGAAAATCGGCAGTTGCTGACAAACCTTGTACATTAAATAGACCACTGCTGGAAAAACGTATTTAATTGTTTTATTTAATTTTTAAAAGGTGCATTTGATTTGTAAAAAGTTGTATTTGATTTGTAAAAGGTTGTACTTGATTTGTAAAAGGGTGCATTTGATTTGCAAAACGATGCATTTGATTTGAAAACGGGTGTATTTGACGTGAAAAAACTGTAGTGTCACGAATTCGAATAAAAATAATCTGTAACTTCTTTTGAGTTCGAACTGGACTTATGACGTTTATAATATTAGATGTAGTAAAAAATCACATCTAGTGCAGGGGTGAGCAACCTTTTTTTACAATGGGCCGACTGAAAATTCAAAAAGTAGTGCGGGCAACTTACGCAAGAAACTTATGATAATACAAACACTAAACGATGAACTCAAATTATTTTTTTATAAACAAAATAAACCTAGTAAAACAAAATACAATATATACAATACACAAATTAAAAAAATGGCAAAAGATATACAGTCAACCCTCCTATAGCGTTCATTTCTATAGCGTTTTTTTGTATAGCGTTCCCTCGTCAGGAGCGTCATTGAAAATATTAACACATACTTTCATCTGAGACCGTACGCACATATTTGTGATCGACGAACTACATACATAAAAAAAATCACTCCGCTGCTCCTAAAAATGTTTAACTTGTTTCAAAGATGGCATTAGTATTATATATATATATACCCATCCCTCGCTTAACACGATACTCGCTTAACACGGTTTCGCATTAACACGGTTTCAGTTTTGTTAAAAAAAATTTTTCGATTAAATCTTTGCTTTCTAGACGTGCGCACAGCTGCGAGAATTTTTAAGAATAACGGTTAGGGTATATCTGGATGACAACTCTCCATTTTAAATGTAAAAAAAATAGTACACCTGAAATAAATATCTTTTATCTATGTTCATAATGTTTCAATAAATTTTCAGTTCTATCTACCTATTTCTGTAATATTTCTAAAATATAACCTATCCTCTCTTTTTCATACATTTGTTAGTCTCGCTTAAAACGGTTTCGTTTAACACGGTCATCTAGCAGAACCTATCTTCCGTGTTAAGCGAGGGATAGATGTGTATACAAGATTAAAAAAATAATACACGTAGTCCACAGATATCCGTCCAATCATAATTTGAACAATTACAAGATTTGTTCGAGAATTAAAAAAAAGTTAAAATTTACCGATCTGTTTAAAAACATTGTTAAATTACATTATATGCCAATTGAGAACCAAAGAATGATCTTGATATAGAAATTTGATTATAACTTGTTAATTGTTTTTTAATTCAAGAATTTTTGAGAAAATATGATTATTTTTTATTTTTATTCAAATACTACTCTCTTACATAAATCCAAGATTTGGTACCAACGATTTAGTAACGTGTCTATGTACTCGTAACTATTACGGAGACAACATTGAAAATTTTATCGATTTACACAAACTGGTTTCAAAGTTATATCAATTTAAAAAAATCATAATATTTGTTGGAATAATACTGAAATTTGCCCGGTCCCAGGCGTAAGTTTTAGGAAATTATTAGCGGACAGTAAAGTGTTAAAATATAAAAATGGGTGAAATGTTTGATTTGCTTCAAATCGCAAAGAAAGGTAAAAAAAACCTAACCCCAAAATTTTGTATGGGCGCCTAACTTTCTAAAGCGTTTTTTTTTCTATAGCGTGGTCCCCATCTGAGCATTATAGAATGGGTTGACTGTATAGTGAAAACCCAATTTCCCATTTTTCCGCTATTTGCGTTTTTTTTTTCTTCAATTTTTGCAGTTTTATGGATTATGGCCTAGTTAAAATGGATATTAGAAAGCAGAACGGTCCATTAATTCAAAATAAGACCCTGCACATTGCGTCTCGATTAAATATCGAAGGACTTACGACATCAAATTACTGGATAGATCGTTTCGAGAAGAGGCACTCTGTGCTGTATAGATCAATTTGGGGGGAGATATTTTGAATGCTGATGAAAGAGGACTGATCTTCGATGTTCTTACATCAAAGACATTCGTTTTTTAAGGAAAAAACTTGTCATGGAGAAAAATTAAGTAAAAACAGGCCAGCTGTTCTTTTGATTGCAAATTCAGATGGTTTTGAGAAGTTTTCCCCGTTGGTAATTGGAAAAGCAAAAATACCTCGGTGCTTCAAAAATGTCAATGAGGTAAGTTATGAGGCTTATTGAGGGCCTTAAAAGCTATTTTACCGAAAACATTATTTTTTTTTTATTAAAAATGTACAAAACGAATTATAAGTAAAATCTTTGTAGGGCCGCACGAGAAAGAACTTTCAGTGTCGCTTTGGGTATCGCTTCTGATTTCAGGAGGAACTCTTGTGGTCATATCAATAATTTCTTCTTCATTTAACTCCTGTTCTTCAAACAATTCATCAATTTCTTTAATAGCTAAATCCTCCAATCCCCCACCTCCCATTGAACGTGCGATATTAATAATTTCTACAAAGTCTAACGTCTACAAAGCAAGATTTAATCGAAAAAATCTTTTTTTCAACAAAACTGAAACCGCGTTAAAGCGAAACCGTGTTAAGCGAGTATCATGTTAAGCAAGGGATGGGTGTATATACTTTTTTTTTAACAATTCCTTCAAAAATGAACCCCATTTTTTACGCTTTTAAAGGAACTTATGAAAAAAACATAATTAGCGGAAAAACGTAAAAATTCGGGTTACTAAATACAGTGAAACCCGTTTTTTACGTTTTTGAAGTGACTGATAAAAAAACGTAATTAGTGGTAAAACGTAAAATCTGGGTTAGATTCGGGGTACTAAATATAGCGGAACCCGTTTTTTAAGCAAAATACACGATGAATATTCCGATGCGATGCTGTATTTCTACGTAAAAACTCATATTTATTAATTGTATGAATATCTGAATTTTCTTTTAACATTTCTGTAAACAAGAATTATAAAAAATAGGTTTATAAATTAATTAATTAAATTCCAAATAAAATAATTTAAAAAAAATACCAGACTAATTATAAAATTAGGTTAGAGACCAAACACCTTCCACACTTTCACATTTTTATAACAAAAAAAAATCTAAAAGCCAAATTGATAGCTAATCTTTTGGTTGAGATAATCAATTTCAAATAAATTAATACGTGATTTATTACGCTCATATTTTTTTTTTGCAAAATTGCAATAACATAAGGTTCATAACCGATGTCCATTAAGTTTAATTATTGTAAGTGCTTTCGACAGCTATGTGTTATGTTCAACTCACTTGTGCATATGCGAAAAGTGCCACGAGCCGATTTAATCGGCTATAGTATGTACGCGGATCCTGTGCAATTTAATTTTATCTTTAATTTTTTTCGGCAACTTTGTCCGAAAGAATTTATTAAATAATCCCTAATAATCCATAATGTTCTTTTCCCAACACCAAAAGTTTATATTCGATGTAGAAATCTTATTTATTTTTACTAATCTTTAGATAAATAACCGATTTCCAATACAATTTAAATATCAATGACATCCATGAGTTTTAACATTTAAATATATTATTTTAATATTCCAAGCATTTTTTTTTTAAAAGTGTTAAATTTGAGGAATAAAGAGACCGTATAATTACATTTCAGAGGCCCCTAGTAACATATAATTTGTGGGAGGAGCTCCTCGTCTACTTAGTTCTGATATTAATACAATACATTTACTACAGAAACATGAAATTGATTAAAAGTCTATAAAAAAAAATAGTAAGGTCATGGGGCCCCTTTGAGGCCCCCAATGATCGCGGGTCTAATGCTTCAGCATCATAAGAATAGAATCCACCATTGAGTAGCTCGCAGGCCACCACAAAATCAATGATTTGTGTATCCCTGATTTAAATTACTATGAATATTTTTAATGTTTTGGAAGCGTATTTAATTTCACATAACTTTATGTAAATAGGCAAAATGGAAAACAAATTCAACTTCTCTTCCTTTTTACTAGTTTATCCCGACTTAAAAATATTTATTTTTTAAGTAAAATTCTGGGGCCCCACAGGAGGCCCCTAAACGCCGAGGGCTCCGATCCCTTGCATCGATTTGCCTTTAGTTAGCTACGCGTAATCGAAAGTTTACTGAAAGTAACATTTATTTATAACGCATATATTTTAATAATTAAAAGAATTAATGGTGATATTGTAGTTTTCGAATAAAACTGATGTCATAGCCGAGTCAATCAACTTAACGAACCTGACCGTCGACGACTTAAATGTTAATTAACTAATTGAATTTCTCTCGAGACCTCGGTCAATTAAGGACGAAAATTATTTGCAAACACTATAAGGAACCGATAATTAAATCTTACATAAATAAATAATTAGTTAAGTTAAAAGACGTTATTTATGTCTAAAAATATTACTTCTTATACTGTGTTTACTTAAATAGATTAATAAATTATATTTATTACAATAAATATAATATGTTCATATTCTTGTATCTTCATTTTTTTTTTTAAGTAATCCTATGCTTTGTATACATTGTGAGTTTTGATTTACGCGATTTTTATATCCTGAAACTAAACCCGGTCTTGTTATACTTCTTGTATGATAAAAACATATACATATATGTAAATAAAAATTGTTATATAAAATAATACTAAGTAAATTTAAAATTAGTTTAAAAATTAAATAAAAAACGATACTTTTACACTGGCTAATCTTATTTGAATAAATTATCAGCAATGACTGATAGCATACAAATACTTATTTAACGTAAAATAAAAATAAAAAATGCATTAATAACTCATTTCAACCGAAACGTGGACATGGCCATTGTCCTAATTAAATTAATTATATTATAGAACGAAAATAATATATTGTATTACAACAGTGTGTAATTCGACTCCGAAAACTGTACTATTCTTTAAACAATGATTTTATTATTACGTTATTCAATGAATGATATTTAAAAAACTATAATTTATTTAAAATTGTAAATAGAAGTGCATCGTGCATCATATATTAATATTTTTTTAATTAAATCATTCCATTTATAATCAAACGTCACTCGAAAACAGTAGCGGATTTAGCACTCGAGAGGCCCCAAGCGCAATTTAATTTTGAGGCCCCCCACTTTTAAATTATTTCTTTTTTATTAGCTTCTCTATGATCGATATTAGCAATCTCGATGTTACAAATATTTATTATATAGAAAAATTCAGAGGCCCCTGAGGCCCCTGATGCATATGGTTGGAAATGTGACCGATAAGGTCAGTGGCGGATGGTTGACTGACGCATTTCAGAGGCCCCTAGTCTGACGATGAGGATACATTATAAATAATAATGTATGTAACAGCCAAGACAAAAAATAATATTTGAAAAGTATATACAAATATTATGCTATAAACTGCCTTCTACATTTAAGCCTGGAATATTATCTAATTGTTTCATAATAAGTCACTGATCTACCTATGGCATTTTTTATAGAAAGAATTGACAAATAATTCATTCCCTCATCTCTCATTGTCGGGTCTGTATTTATTTATAATAAATATTAGTTTAGAGAAAGCACTTTCAGCTTCACAACTTGTTCTGGACATCCCTTTTTAATCTCTTATATCAACACTGAAGTGTTCTGAGACGTATTTAACGCTTTCTTCATATATATTTAAAATTGCTGTGTAAATTTCGTACACTTTCGTTAATTTTCGTACCTCTTCAGGTTTTATATATTTAAAAAAAAGCAATTGAAGCTCACAAAAAAGGTAAAACAAAACAAAGTTCTTTAAAATAATGAGGCCCCGTCATCGGGGCCCCCAACGAACGGGGGGCCTGATACTCTGATCCCTATAAATCCGCCAGTGGCTAGGGTGGGTACCTGAAAAATATTCTGAAGCTAGCGTTATTCATTTAACAATTCAATTCAGGAAATACTGCTAGATTATTCAATAAAAAAAACATTTTGAGAGCTGAACTTTGAGGCCCCCTGAATAAATGAGGCCCCAGGCGCGCGCCTTATGCGCCTAACCGAAAATCCGCCACTGCTCTTAAACAAATGAATTAAAAATCGCCATTTTGATTTGATGTACGCGTACATGACATTTAAATTTGGCAATAACACCATTTTTTTCGTCCATCGTTATTTGTATGAATTGCATATATTTTTTTTAATCTATTTTAAAATGAAATATAGTGACTATTTTGTCCGCGTAAATAAAAAAAATGGTCACCGCAACTACAGGCTTGTATGCACATAAAAGGAACTGCATTGACGTGACCCCAATGCAGTTCTTACGACATTTTCTTTAAATCAATGAAAAAATTGTAAAATTTAATGTATTGAGTAGAAAATACTTTCGATGCAGACATTCTAAATCAAATTTCTATGACTTTAATGCATAGGTTCATTCCAGAGCGGAGAAAACGAGGATTTCAAAGGCATAAATGCCAAAAGTCTATATAGGATTTATGCGAAAATTGCAATTATGAAACTAAATTGTCATATTTATAGTTTCGCGACTATATTCTTAGCTAGTAAAGATTTAACAGCCCTGATCCGACGGCGCCATTAGAGAAAAAAAAGCAAATAAACTTGGCTCATAAAGATTGCGATACATATACATAGTTATTCATATCAATTGTATTAAAACTGACAACACAAATCTATAAATGTGATTAATAAATATACTTAACGAACGCGCGAACGATAAATCGGGGTTCCATTATATCCCAAATATATATTACTAATAAAATATCGATATTCGATATGTGAACAATTATTTGTACATAATTTAATCAAGGGTCACATAATATATTGTTACACAGGGAATAATTAATTGCACGAAGGGCATTGAGATGTAAAATAAAGCGTATAGTGTTTCTAAATGGGGGCGAATGCAGTATTAGTCACCGGCGACATGATAATTGGAATTTATTAGACGATACTAAGGTTTAAATTTAATCTACAATCCTCTATCGTAATAATAAATATCACGCCACAATAATAATGATAATGATGGGCGTTTGATGCAAAAAAGGATAAAATGTGTTGCTCAATGGTGTTGAGCACGCGAAATTATGCTAATTTATTTTATCGCAATTTCGAGCATTGGTTTAAACGGGCTAACCCTTTATTTCGAGCCGCTTATGCTGTACGCTTTTATTTTTAAATTGAAGAGCTTCCAGGAATCTTATTATGGAATCGTTTGCGATAATAAAATAATTTAATATCAGCCCTCAATATATTTGAGATCGCATTCGACCACAGAATTAAATTTAAATTGATATAATTGAACGATAAAAAAGTAATCGGAAATGGGCGCGGAAAAAGTTGTTATTGCCAAATTTAAATGTCATGCGCACGTACATCAAAACAAGATGGCGATTTTCAATTCATTTGTTTTGAATAATGTTTATTTAAAAGTGACGTTTAATGAAAAATGCAATGAATAATTATTAAATATATATTATAGAATGTTTGATAAAATAAAAATTCAGATTTTTTGTAGGCTATATTAGTGTGATTGTCACAATTTTTTCTTGTATTAGTACGCTTGTCCTTGACATATCTTGACATTGGTAACTGTATTGGATTCTTATTTTATTGTTGACTGTCGCAAAAGTTTCACGTGTTTTCTTGTGCTCAGCAATATTTGCATAAAAAATAGAAAGAAGTTTTCGCCGAAATAACATCGTTATAATACCTCGACCTTCGTATTCGCCGGACATGGCATACTATGATTTTTTTTATTATCAAAGCTGCTATATAATATTCGCTATTATACAGTTATTAATAATTTATATGCATGAAGTGGCTAATCGTGTAATTTATTAACTCAAGGGCTTATTGACATAAAATAAATCCAAATGCCATTAAAAGCGAATGATCGATAGTCATTGAGCGCGATTGTAAATTCCACAGTATTATTCTATTTCTGATATAGATTATTCATTTACTGTGTACTGGCGTGTGTTTCAGTGATCAATCAAAAGCTAAAAAAGTTCACGACAGCCTCATAAATACGGCGATGTATTCTTCCTGCCCTAAAACTATTTCATACATTTTCATTTAAGCATGAAACGTCAAATTTTATGCATGAAAATTTTCAGCGTGGTTGTTATCAGCTACTACTTATTGGGTATTTAAATTTTCAAGTGATTTTCAATGAAAATTTATTCCACATAGGACATAATAAAGTGTGCTAAACATTATTCTTTTATCTCCTGTTAGTGAATCTACGTTAGTATGACGGGGTAATAAAATTAGACTGAAATAAAATTTTATTATTGGATAATATTGAAGCGTTCAATGGCTCTATGATTAATTGCGCCATTAGATGGAAAGAGTTGCCGGTAGAATAAATGTTGACGCAGGGACAACAATCAGCCAAAAGCCATTAACCCATAAAGGGTCGGTCACGTTGGCTGCACTTATTTGCTTGGGGTCGTATGAGCTCATGGCTTATGTCTACCGCACCGCGGTAATGGCACCTGCTACCCAGCGACATGTGCAGGGTCTTACTTCACCACCCAAATACTCACAATAGACACCCTCCCTTATTGCTAATAAACTGGTGAAACTGACATATTGCATTATTGTATTTTTTGCTACATTACTATCCCTTTTCATCGCAATAGAAGATTTTCATATAATAATATAATATTATAATTGAAAATTTTAAAATCCACCAACTAATAGTAAATCAATCTACTTTACGGAAAACAATTATATTACATTTTTAAATCCCATTACATAAACAATAATTCATTTTTTTACATTCGCATATAAAATTATTCAATATGGCAACATTTATTCATAAATAATAATTTTAAAATCATAATAAATAGTACTACACCACGTTAAGCACGATTGTTTATTTAATAATAATCGTTTATTACATTATTTTTCACATTTAATAATGGCCGTATAAAAAGCGTTTAGGTGACAAATGTTGAAACGTCACATTGACAGTTGTACGCACGCAGTTCAAACGCTTCGGATGATATACATCAGAAACGATATGTTAAAATCGCTATAACATGTCTGCACCATCATATCATGATTTATTAAAATCAGCAAAGATAAATTATGGCGAATATTTGGCAGTTATCAACTACGAAGATCAAATTTATAAAAAGTATACTTATAACGAGTTATTTCAAACTTCTCTGAATATATTCGAATATATATCGTCGAAGACATCTTCTGGCGATGTTATTGGTATATTATTTGGACATCATGTGTTGATTCCGGCCGTTATTAGCGCGTGAGTAACATTTTTATTTGAATCGTTATTCATTTTATATATTTTTAAACCGATTAATTTCACAGAATACATCAGAAGAATGCCGTGTTTATTTTTTTAAATCCTAATTGTACTGCAGAAAATAATACGTCAATCATAAACGATTTGAAAATTAATAATATTTTCGCTATAACCGATAATACGTTTGATGAATTCACGTCTACCGATATATCATATGCAGCTGCGAATATAAATGCTAAATTATATCATTGGAGCAAATCAAATTACGATGAAAAGTCGGATAAAAATGAAAATTCGCATAATTTAGCTTATTGTATACGAACATCGGGATCGACTGATATCGCAAAATACGTAGCCGTTACACATCAATCTATATATCCAAATATATTAGATCTTGCGACTATATTTAACGTAATATCCGATGATGTGATATATTTTTCAACGCCTATGACGTTTGATCCGTCGATGATTGAACTGTATCTGGCGGTGAAATGTAACGCGGCTTTAATGATTGCTCCTAATAATGTGGATATAATTTTTCCGCACGATTCATCATGTCGAATTACAATATGGCAAACGACTCCGTCAAAATTTATAGCCTACGGCAATGAAATAATTAGAAGCAGAATTTTAAACGATGATACGAGTTTACGAGTTTTGGCATTAGGCGGAGAACAAATTTATTATGATTTAAATAAATTGATACTTGCTGAAAATAAGACTGAAATATTTAATCTGTACGGAATTACGGAGATATCGTGCTGGGCGTCGATTAATAAAATAAATAAAATTGAATTCAACGAGTATAATTGTTTGGGAGAAATTTTAAGCGATACGTTGATAAAAGTCTTCAACGACGAGCGTCAAATGATCGATGATGAAATAGGAAATATATTCATAGGTCTGTACGATATTATATGCTATTTAATTCGTGATTTATTAAGTTATAGAATATTATTTTCAGGTAGTTTATCGAGAATATGTCTAATCGGCGATGAAATCATATCTTGCTGCGATAGCTCGATGCGATATATTAATTGGAGTAAATATATACCGCCTAATGATATTATTTGGCGAAAAACCGGCGATATCGGAATAGAGATCAACGGAAAAATTTATTTCAAAGGCCGAAGCGATAGGATCGTTAAGAGATACGGTCACAAACTCAATATGCAAGAGATTGAATCAATAGCTTTAGATTATAAAAATATAATGCAATGTATATGTATATGGGATCGGAAATCGCATTCGTTATTATTATTTTATACATGTGAAGCTGATTTATTGAAAAAAGATTTTTTAAAATATTTAAATGATAAATTAGAGAGGCATTCAATACCGGATAACATAATAAATCTACCAGCAATGCCATTAAATGATCACGGTAAAATATCGCTGATTAAAATCATGGATCTATATAAAAAATCACATAGCAATATTAAAAATTTTAGTTCAAAAACGATTTTTATTAATTTACTGAGTGATTTGACGTCGATAGACGCAATAAATGATTTTAGCGAACGATCGTTTTTCGATTTAGGCGGCACGTCGATCGCCGCGATTCAATTAGCGAGTAATTTTGAAAGCGTTACCGGAAAATCTTATCCCGCATTATATCAATCGCTGATTGATTCGAAGTGTACGTTAATCGAAATAATTAACGAAATAGACGACACGATTTTAAACGTAGATAATAAAATAAGATTGAATAAACGAGCAATAAACGAGTTAGATTTGCATAGGAAAAAAGAAAAATATAATAAAATAAATGTGAAATTATTATGGAAATATGATACGGGTAAATGCGTCGATGCTAACGTCACGTTATACACAACTCGGAGGTAATTATATACAGTGAAACCCCGTTTTTACGTTGCCGGATTTCACGTTTTCTCGCTTTTTGCGTTCAATTTTTTCAGTCCCCTTTTATTTTAGTACATTTAATATCCAGTCAGTCAGTCAACAGTCCAATAATTCAAGAGGGAGTAGAAGATATTACGACATACAATGCTATTGATGGCTAGAAACAAATTCCTACCGAAAATATACAAAATTACATGGACCTCGATATTAACGTGATGACATCTGAAGTGATGATGATGATTTTGTATGGCTTTTAGTTTGCCATTCTTCGCATGCTCGTTGTTGATGGAGTTTTCTCCAACGTTTCGGAGCATGCCAAGAACAACATTAGTTGGTTACGTAATCCTGGTGCAGGTTGACCCTCTGGCCTTACGGAGGGGCGGGCCCTTCTTTGTGTCGGCAGGCCAACATTGCACGTCTTAGCGATAGTCTAAAACAAGCCATTGCTTCCATCCGAACGAATTTCCTCGTTGTCGCTACGGCCTGGGAACTGGAGGACGAGGTGACTTTGTTAGGATTGGTAATGTGATGGAGGACGGCTTGAGGAACTATCACGGCATTTTCCCTAGGGAACCAGGGCAACCTAGCCCGGTATAATCGCGCCTCTACACCAGTTACTGATGAGAGAGGCGCTTTTCTTACCAGGTCAAATGAACGGGCCGGAGCGGCGATTGTGTTGATTCTTGGTAGTCCATGACATTGATTTTTATTATAATGTGGTCTTCCAGTGATCAGACTTTGCCGGACTTCTCTGACTGCTGACCCAATCAGATGTCGATGTCAAGTTTATCCAGCCATGCTTCAGCCTGTTTGTCGGCTTTATTTAAGGCACAGATGCCTCCGCTCAGTTTCCTCAGTGGGCAATCATTCACAATGTGGAGCATGGACTGTATCTGGGCGCCGCAATTGCATTTCCAATCGTGCCCCATGCGGATGCGGTTAAGTCGGTACCACTCTTTCCGCGATAGGAGAAACCCAGCTGGGGGGCTGGTTGTGTCTGCGATGACCTTATTTTCCAGTGTCGCCTCATTCCATCTTTTCCGCCATGTTGTTGTCAGGCTCTGGGTGAGTAGGATCTGAGTGGCTGATGTGCATGGGGGGTTTCTGGTTTTCAATCTGGCTGGGGGAAGGTAAAGAAGGTCTTTGTTTATGATGAATCTCTTCTTATAATGGATATCGATGATATAGTGGACTGTCACATCCACGAAAAGATATCTGACATAGAATTATCTGGTGAAGAGGATGTAATAATCCATTCAATTCCAACAAAAGAAGATGTTATGAGGCATATTTAGGGCTTTAAAGGTGCGTTTCCGAACCCCTCCGCCGTCGACACGATGAGCGACGGCAAATGATCGCTACCTACATTGCGTGTAATTGTTACTTTTAAGTGGGCAGTGCGCACTTGAAGCTACACGCAATGTAGGTAGGGTTTATTGTTTATAAAGTGCGCGGAGTTCGGAAACGCACCTTAAAGGCTATTTTAAAAGCATTGAAAACGTACAGGATGAAACTTTTATTGATTTATAAGAACGTTTTTTTTTTATCTGTCCCTTCAAAAACGTAAAAACGGGGTTTCACTGTAATATATTGAATATATCTGTAATTTTTTATATTTTTTATTATTACGATTTTCAGAGGCGATACTTACGTTTTAGTAGGAAGTCATTCTGGACGTGTTGTCGTATTGAATGGATCGACTGGGGCTCCGTTGTTCGATATGAATATGGAATCGCGTGTGGAAGCGCCAATATTTTGTTCCGTTGACGATGATTCTACGCCGTTAGCCATATTCGGATGCTACGATGGTTCGTTATGCTGTATATCCTTGATCGAATTTCGGATAAAATGGAAAGTGTCTCTGGATGCGATGATCAAAAGTCAAGTGTGCAGAGTTCAGGATATAATTTATGCAGCGACGTATAGCGGTGCAATATATAAAATTGATTTTAATGTAAATATCATATCTATTAGGTCATCCCATGAGTAATGTCTGTAAATTTACGGTTTTAATAGTTCTTCCTCGATGATGATGATGATTTCGTATGGCTTTTACTTTGCTCGTCGTTGCTGGAGTTGACTCCATCCTTTTGAAACACATCAAGAACAACATTGGTTGGTTATGTAATCCTGGTGCAGGTTGATCTGTTATCCTTACGAAGGGGCAGGCCCCTCTTTGGGCCGGCAAACCAACATCACACACCTTAGCTAATCTAAAACAGCTGCTGGGTGAGGCATTGCTTTAATCCAAACGAGTTTCCTCGTTGCCACTACCACCTGAGACCTGAAGGACGGGGTGAGTTTGGTGGGATTTTTATTTAGGGTGAGGATGCCTCCGTTAAGTCTTCTCAGTGGGCAGTTAGTCAGTATATGAAGCATGGTCTGTTTCGGTACTCTGCACTTGCATCTATGTTCAGTTGCCAGCCCCCAGTGGTGCAGGATGTTAAAAATGGCTGTCGAAGAAGAGTACATCAGACGTATAATGCTATACGAGTATAAAAAGAAATCAACAGTGCAGCAAATGCCGTAAAAATTTGGAGGAAGGCTACCGATATTTCTGTAAATTTGGACAAGGCAACCTTGGCTTGAAAGGTTCTAGCCGCTGTGGGCCCCCTGTAAAAATTCCCATGTGAGGAGATAGAGGAGCTTGTCTGAAAAAGCAAGCACTTGAACCGAACCTTCAAGTATTCTTACTGTATCTCAAAAAATGCAAATATAGCTTTTATGTATCACGAGAATCCAAAAAATACTGGTTCAAGTAATTTGGATCTCGACATTCTTCAATTTTTACGATCTTGTCCACTAAATGTAAGAAAAATGTCATAAAAATCTCAAAATCTGCTACTTTAATTGATCATCCATGATTTTTATTTTACTTAAATGACTCGTTTAATTTAAACATTAGAAATTGTATACTCCTCGAATGCCAGTAAATAATGAGAGGAGGTTGGATGAGGCCATGGCTCTATAATAGGGCTGATGAATTTAGTTTAAGAGCTATAAATATTTTAAATCGTCCTTTGATGCTCCTGTAAAGTTCCTTTGTCGAGATACAGCAAGATGGTGTTGGTTTGATGATGGGGATAAAAGTAACCCTTGACATGATGTCGTTCCCTGTGATGGAGTGCACTACACTATCTCTACCAGCCCCATTCGCTCCCAACTTTATAGATAGAGATCCGATGGCTATCCTCTAGGTTTACTATGCTCTTCTAATATAGGCCAGATCTTTTTACATAGGCTGGTTACACCTATGATACCGAATCAACCTGGTCTGCTCATGATCTACGGAACTATGATTGACTGAGCCGCGATCTCTGCCACATCAGATGATTAAATTTATAACACGTATTTTTACATCACAAAATGATATTACTTATGAGATGACATAATATATATTTATTTATTCCCTAAAGAAAAATTGATCAAATGTCTGATTTTATTTTATTTATTTTTTAGAGTGGCGAAATAATATCGTTTATTAAAATCGGTGCGAAAGGTATCTCGGCCGATGTCGTTTGTTTAAACAATGATGTCTTCGTTGCGACTCTGGATGGTATATGCGCTAAAATCGATACGATTACGGATATAGTTTCGTGGAAATGTACACTCGGAAGTCCTATTTTTGCTAGACCCACGTTTATAAATAACAAATCATGCGTTGTATTTAGCGAAGTTAATTCTAAAATTCATTGTTTCAATGTGGACACCGGACATAAAGTGAGTATATTATATATATATATTAAAAATATGTGGAATTTTTCATTTTGAAGGGTATATTTATTTATTTATTTGACCAGGATGGATGGATTGTATGAAAGATTCTAAAGATGCAAGTGTAATGAGTCTCTCATACTTATTACCCTCCAGTGTCATAAAGAATTCCCAGAATTCATAAATTTTTGCCGGAGTATTAACCTATCCGAGTAAAATCTTAGCTCAGTCGCGGTTAACTTACATTATCAAAATGATGTATGTTACCTACAAGACATGATACTGATTAGTTTTTTAATATCATTTCAGTTGGTTTGAGATTTTATATTTTAGAATTTCTTAAATTCATAGTTTTCGTCAGAGGATTAACCTATACGAGTACTAACTCAGCTCAGTCGTGGTTAACTTATATTATCGTAACAATATGTATGTTACCTACGAGCCATAACACTCTGTGTACTTCTAACTAACTGTAACTTCTGTGTAAGTGTATGATATACCTGATTACTCCATTTTTAAAGCAGACAAAATAAATACTGATGAATAAGTAAAGATTTTTTGAATAAACCGAAAATACCGCATATACTTTTATCAAACATCGTAGGTGTTTGTACCAATTTTAATATTTAAGATAAAAATACATCACTCTGAGCACTTTTGCGTACACGAATTGATAAGGAAACTAATTCATAAAACCCATATAGAATTTATTCAGATGTTTTTTAAACAGGATATTGTGTAGATAATTACGTGATTGCATTTTTTACAACATGTAATATTAAATATTGCGATTAAAAACCAGTCACATGGGAATTAAATCATATATAAATGTTTTGTTTAGTATGGAAATTTTATCTCTTTTTGCATAATTTTGTAATTATGAATGTGGTATATACCAGTTTCAAAGGTTATGTGTAATTGAGTAGGTAGTCGGGGGGCTCGACTCCGTCAATTGTATTTTATTTAATAAAGATATTCTTGATTTCAAGCAATTAAGTATGAAATGGTTACGACAAAATGGGAAACGACAAAGATTACCGACTTTCTGTGTCTCGAAAAGATTTTCGGATACTTTGACATCTCGCTAGAAGAAACGATAGACTGGAAAAGCTTATTGCGCTTGGAAACGTACAAGGATGCAGGGGAAAGAGCAGGGTGCCCACCTGACGGAACGACCAAGTGAAGACCGCCATGGGCTCCACCTCAGTAGCTGCAATGTGATATGCAGAATGCAGAGGATCTTGGAGAGCCAAAATCAATAAGCTTCGGAAAAAGAATGGTCAGACATGAGGGTGCTGACTCAAGAAGAAGAAGGTTACTGAAATCGTGTATCCGTCATATTTTTTAAAACGTTTATCCTAGAATCCAACAGAGAATCCAGGATATAAAGTCAAACGTGTATACAATCGATCCTATTCAAAGTAAAGACCTAAACCCTGCGATACAGAACCTAAACTCATCTTGATAGACATGCATCTTGACATGTGCAAGATTAAAACAACTGTGAGCATAACGAGTAATCGGCGGTGCCAATATCATCATATTTAAGGTAGAGAGTTAATCTCATTCGGTCTCGGAATATATAAAATATCCGGAGGCCTATTCAGAAGAACTTATATCTAACGACCTACATCTCTAGTTCTTATTTAAATCTGTAATAGACCCTAATTCGAGCAAGTTTAATAAGCTGACACATCTTGCTTTAGCTGTTACAAATTGTCACCTCGTATTCTCGTCATGTGTCTGAAAAGCCAGAGGAACATATAGAGTATATTACCTCCGGGTAGAGCTCTCAAGTCGTAGTAACGATAAACTGCTGCCTTGGACGGAAACCGTTGGATAAATTTGATCAAGGAAGCTAAAATCCCAAGCCTCTAAAGTAGCGATCGCATTTTCTGCATTATTCATTATACCAAGTTGCTTAACCGATGCTACATAAGGCTTTAAAAGCATCGAGAGATTCCTCTCAAGGAAGACTAAAGTCAAGCTAAACAAGATCTTTCTCAGGCCCGTCCTGACATATTGTTCTGAATGTTGGACTTTGATTGATCAAGAAGAGCGACAATTGGATATCTTGGAGAGGAGGATTCCGAGACGGATATTTTGAGCTATATACGTACAGTAGGACAGTCGGGTTAACAAACCTTCCTGCCTCTAGAAGAAAAGAAGACCAAAGCTATGGTACTTGGACTGTGTACAGTGAGACGCTGTATCATTAAGACTGACCGAGATGGAGAATGTTGTTGGATGACGCCAAGGCTCTATGCTACGGCTCTATCTTTATAGTAATCAATCACATTCTTCCGTAATGGATAAAAATGTAACCACAGCCTTGATTTAATTGTCAGATCCTTCGTTTAATTTTTGACGAATGTTCAGAGAGAAATTCAATTAGTTAATTAACATCTGTGACGTCGACGCCCGCGTTCATTAGACCGATGAATTCGGCTGTGACGTCAGATGTTTAGAAATCATTAATTATTTATCGACATAATTAATTTAGCCTTTTTATATTTAATTAACCTTCGTAATATATTTACATGATTCCCCTTATGAAGGATTATTGACATGGTTTTAATGGGAATATATAGTGCAGTGGTTTCCCGTTGCTTTCTGCACTATAGTATTTTTTTATACTGAAGAGCGCTGCTGCCCGCTTTCAGCTTATATTTTTGACCAGGGGCGTTCATATGGCCATATTGTGCGGCGCACACAGGTGCCAAAAGATTAGGTGCGCCGAGAAACACCAATTGGGGAAAATCTGTAAAATATTAAATAAGAATTAAAAAACACTGAAAAAGACTCTATTAAAATCCTAATTCTTTTTCATAAAATGATTTTTTTTATTGTAGAGGGGGGTGTAGGGGTTAATTAAATTGTATCAAATCTCAATTCGAATGTGACTCAAGGTTGTGTAGTCGGAGTCATGGGTTTTTTTATCAACTTCCCAGCCCTTGTCCGACTCTATATTTATATTCAGCTTGTAGCTAAAGGATTAAGCTTTTTCTAATTAATTATACAGTGAAATCCTGTTTTTAAAGTACAAAAATAAAACGGGATTGTCGATTAGAGGTTTTCTGAACGGCCCTTCCGACAGTAAGGTTAATTGCTCGGCCTACCTTTGAGGGGACATTGTGACGACAAAACCTTATTAGTGGAGAAACAATATTCATTACTAGACCTCGCCAAACAGACTAAGGAATAAGGTCAATGGAGGCGATTCTTGCTCCGACCTGGCCGGCAAAGATCCTGAAGGCCCTTTAAGCAGGACCGTTTAAGATTAAATCTTGGTGTTCGAAGGGCCAGGGGCCAGTCTGACCGCACCAATCAACGTGTCTCTCACAGAGTCAATCTCCGGGCACACCCACAGGATGTGTTCCGAAATTTGATCGGCACACCCACAAAAATTACAAAAGTTCCCTAAGACGGGATGTTCCGTGACTCACTTGCTGAGTGTTTGGGCTTTACCGGACTCTCCAATGGTAGTCAGTCTTATAATGGCGTGAGAACCTCCCTTTTACATCTATACCACAGTGGCTCAACCCGTCTTGGTATGGAGGTTTCATTCTCTTAGACCAGTGGTTCTTAACCTTGTTGGAGGTACTGAACCCCACCAGTTTTATATCCGCGTTCACCGAACCCTTATATAATATGTCGTATCATTTTTCATAATATTGTACAATAAGTCAGGTGTGTTTTGACCTCTGTTGAACCCGGGAGACTGACTCACCAAACCCCTGGGGTCCAATCGATGTCTTAGACATTGGACGTGTCCGATTTTACCCTTCTGTGTTAGGCAAGTGGGAGGGGTTTGTCTCTTTATTGTATATATTGTATTCCCTTTCCTCTTCTCTAAGAGTTCCGGAGTGATGAGTCACAGCTAGCATTAACCTTGTAGCATCGTGATGAGGATCTTTCTCTATTAAGGATCGAAACTAAGTTGATTATGGACTTTAATTTAAGGGTTTTCCTTCCCAGGGTGTATTGGTTTTATACGTTAATTATTTCTTATTGGAATCCAACAGATTTTGAGTAAATTTTCGTTAATTGCTCCGTCATGACGGCTCGAAACCAACACCGTTGGCCGGTGGGGTCTATTTTCATACAAAAAATAAAGAATTGATAAATTCTTCGTCAATACCTTGACGTTTAAAAAAAATGGATTGTGAATTGTGACTTCCTGGACGGGATAATTGATAATGTCGAGGTTACAAATAAATAAGACGACGTTATAATTGTAGAGAAACATATATTTTAGCCGATAAAATAAAACAAATATAAGATTATGCATTAAAGTTTTTCAGACTGGAATAGCACATGCAATATAAATCAATTTTTCATTAACCTAATAATAATATATAATTAATTTCTGGATACACGTAACTCCCTAATTTCAGATGTGGACTTTCGATGACGCTAAGGGTCTGATCTTTTCGTCGTGTTCGGCCGCGAACGGGATCGATTCGGATGTGTTAGTGTTTGGATGCCACGATCGGCACACGTACAGCATCGCGTGCAACGGATCCGACAAACCCACCCTCGGCTGGAAGTTGCGAAATTATTCCGAAGTGTATGCCACGCCCTGTTTGTGTGATTCTTATGTAATATCGATTTCCACCGACGGGAGCCTGCAGATAATCGATACGTCGACCGGTGAGCTCAACGGTGAGTATTTGTTGGCCGGCGAGGTGTTCTCCTCGCCGGCCGCGATAAACAATACGGTATATGTGGGGTGCAGAGATGACAACGTGTACTGCATGCAAATATCATGATCTGTACAAATAAAATATATATTTATATTATATTAAATTGACGTAGTTTTATTCGTTACAATCAAAACTGGATACAATAAGACATATATTATTTTATATTCAATTACAAAATATTTTAATGTATAATAATATATAATATAAATTGGAATGCAATTCCATGGCGGCGAAAGACGCTCGGCTAGGCCGACCATGTGCGGATTAAATGCACTTCGAAAGCAAACAAAGCCAATTCTCCAGAAAATCAATAATCTAAATACTATTGCAAGGATGCCATATCTCACGCAGTCATGTCATTTCATTTGGTATTACGAGTTGTTTAATCACAATCACCTTATAATAAATATACATAAGCGTATAAATTTAACGTCAGCACGCATACATTTTTATCGAGTCTAGACCGTGTGTACTATTTCAATATTTTTTTTTTTTGAAGCGAGTAACATAAAACATTTACATATAAACTTAACCGATGTCTAAACTATGCAGCAAGACATACCCGATGCCCTAAAAATGTATTCTTTATACAATATATTCCTGTATAAGCGATGCATCGTCGCATTAGATATTGATAATGATATAGTTTAGTGCTGCAGCTGTCTACTGCTCCTCCTCGCCCAGTTCCAACTTTATTTTTGAAAAATCGAAATCCTCGCCGGTGCCCCGTTTGAAGATGTCGAGCACGTCCAGGCACGTGGTTTCGAAGTGCGTCGTCGCGTCGTAAGACTCCGAGATGAAAATTTGGCTCTGCAGGCCGTTGTCGGTCGGCACGAGATAATCCGACACGGACAGGAACTTCTGTCGAATGGAACCGAGCAATTCGAGCCCGGGCAGAATCTCCGTCTCCGGATCGTCGGTCTCGACGGTGGTCGAAACCATTGCGATGAACCAACCGGTGGAGCTCACTTGGTGAGTGTAAGATATGAGCGAGACGTAGATATCGGACCGTCTTCCCACTTGCTTCTGCGGAATGATGATCTGCGTCGAGAGAGCATCTTTCGTCTGAGCGATCGGATGATCGAGCAAGCAAATGCATCGGACTACTTGTCCCTGCTTTCGCACCTTCTCCGGGACGTAGCTCGGATCGCAGAACACCTGTTTGCACTTGGCAATCTCGGTGCCCGAACGCACTCCGACGACTTTTCCGGCGTCGTCGACGACTATCTCATCGATCGGCTTATCGAGCATGTAAGTACCGCCGTATATAGCAGAGAGACGGGCGAAACCCTGCGGTAGTTCACCGAGACCGTACATCGGATAGAGATACGGCGACTTTCCGTAGCGGGCTAACGAGTCGGAATACAGCTTGATGCGACGGATCGTCTGCTGGGCCGGCTGCAGCAAGTAATCGTCGTCTCGGTACAATGCGAGGGCGTGCCCGGTGAAGTCTTGCGTGTTCTTATCGAGCCCAAACTTATCGTAGAGAGCTTGCATGTTAGCCGTAGACGGATCGAAGTCCTTCCAGGTCTTGGGGTCATCCTCTTGAACGTCTTGCACGTAGATGAGGAAGTTGCGGAAGCGACGTTTCTCGAACACGCCCATCAGATCGGAGGCGAGCGCTTCCTTCTGATCCACCGGCACCTTGGAGATCTTTCCGCCCTTGTACACGTAACTACCCTCCACCGACTTGAACTCGAGATAACGGGTGACGCCGGTATGGATTAGCAGCTTGACAAGAAGCCCGTTGGCCATGAGGAACTTGGGGATCAAGTCTACGTTCCAGTCGCGGCCGCGGCCGTACGACTCGTCGGGTGCCGGCGCGTTGAACTTGGAGAAGAGCTCGTCCAGCGGGGTGATGGAGGCCGAGTCGCCGCCATAGTACTTGTTGCGGTCCACGTGCAGCACCTTGCGGCCCGACACGGACAGCATCCCGCTCAGGATGCACTCCTTGAGCCCCGTGCCCAACACGATCGCGTCGTACTCCTCATCCATGGCGGAGCTGCGGTCTCGTCAGCCGGCGCGACCCACGTCCTACGTCACGGCGCACTGCTGCCAACTGCAGCAACCTCCAGCCGCAACCAGACACGCCATTAAAAAAAAATTGCACAAAAAAGGCCACGTAAATCCACTAAGAATCGTACTAGAATCTAGATCATTTCATAATAAATAATATTATGTAAAATTATATTTTAATATTTTATCGCGGGGAGAAAGGAAAAATATTTTATGCGAAATCTGCAACGAAATTGAAAGGGGGAATAATTATGATCCCGTGACACATATTACGTTTTATCATTTTTATTGGCAATAATTTAATTAGCGCCAGTCGTTCCGCTATAACAACTATTTTCATGATTTTTTTTCTACCTCTTAAATTAAATTGTCTCTTGAAAGAGTTCTAACTGCCTTCATGTCGAACATTTTATTTTCAAGCAATATAATTTAAGATCCAAATGTCAGTAACAGATGAAGATTTTAACCTAGCCGTACCGATGGAGTCAATTTGGGACCACAAGTTTTTGATTTTCTCTTTTAATATAAATCCTACATGTCACAAACTTTTTGTAATTGTCTAAAAAAATCTAAAGAATAAATATTATAAATAATCAATGGTATTTATTTTCGGCAATTGCGAAAAAAAAAAACAAAACATCGCGCATGTGCAAGAGTAGAAACCGATCCGGGAACGGGTATCAATCAACGGGACGTGATATTTTGGATTTTTCTACTAATATATATCATAAATAACTATTTTTATTCATAGAATAATCCATTTTTGTAAAATGTCAAGGTATTGCCGAAGAATTTGTCAATTCTTGACTTGGTGTTCACTTCGATGACAAATGACTTCGGCCTCGAAATATATTATTTTTTGCAAAACAATTATTAAAGCACATATCCAGACGCATTAAAAATCAAGTTACGCACGTGCATTTTCGTAAACATAAAAAATGCAATGCATAAAAAATGCAAACAACAAGCCGCCGTCTGGACGCTAAAAAAATACAACGTTTGGGGCGGAAACAATATAAAATGGGACAACCAGGCAACAAACGCAGCTTCGCCCAAAGCTGAAGCTATCCTGGACTCTGCCTAAGAATCTTGTGCAGACGAAAGTCTCGACTGGAGCCCAGCTCGCCGGAAGCACACTCTCACGATGAAGAATCCGATTCTTCAAGGCTGCAAACCGCTGAATTTCTGCTCCCGATAAGTCAGCAATTCCGCACATCTTCGTACTTGCATCTCTGAAGACCATCTTCAATCACTCAATAACAACAAATTGGAGTCTGATTAATTAATCCGTTGGGGGTAATACCTACAGGGTATATTTTCATACATTCATTTCATACAAAATATACCCCATCGGCCAGCGGCGTTGGTTTCGAGTAAAAACCGCACACCAAGACGGGTTGGGCCACCGCGGTATAGACGTAAAAGGGGAGTCCTCATGCCATTGTCAGAATATTACTATTCGAAATACTGGTAAGGTGATGATGAAATGATGATGATGATGATATCCGAAAACGATGAATGAGGTATTTTTTAATATTGTTCTTGATAATGTTTGACTAGGACTATAAAAAAATGATAAATGCGTAAACGATAGATTGGGTTTCGCTTGTATTTATATTAATCGATGAATGTTATATACATGTTATAATGTTGGTATGGAAATATATGTAGTTCGAGATGGCCGTAAAGCGACGTGTTAGGACCGCTTAGCGAGCGGTGTTGGCAGCGGGCAGTTTGACGTCTACGGACTCAGTCGCGCGGTTCGTGTCGCGCGTGCGGTTGCGCGTTGGTTTCGCGTCGGTCGCGTCTCGCCGTCTGATCTGTCGACAGGAACCAGGCCCCATGAACACTGACAATACCATTCTTAAAGCTTGTTATGAAAAAGAAGGTAACATTTCGCAATGTTTACATAAATTCCATCAAACAACTGTTATAAAGTTTTTTAAATTGGATTTCGTAAGATACCTTGACATTTGTATGTAAATCACAACATGAGTCCGACATGTGTGTTTATTTTTGTTATCGATATATTTAATGCCATATTTTAATTGAACAAGGATGAATCCGAACGTCTATATCGAAGAGATCGTTATGGAAATAAAGTTATGAAAAAAAAAATATGAATAATTGAATTAAATTCTGTTATTTATTGCGCCTTTCTATTTAATAGGTGTCGGTTGATATCAGTCGGGCAATTAAGTTTAATCACGACGGCGTTACATTGTCGTTATTCACTGTCATATGCAGATTGCTTTAATTATATGTTGTTTTTGTAGATGAATAAGGATGTCTACTGTGGGAAGTGCAGAGAAAGCGGCTCCTCCTCAGCTAGGATTGCTGGACGGGCCAGAGCACACTTACCTCTTTCCGAGGGTCAAAGGACACGGGAGATCTGTGAGCCATGGAGGCGCTTCGACCATCGGCCCCGCCGCTCATATCGCTCCCGGGAGGCCGTCGGCTCTGCGATCCGCCAGCCGAGGTCACCAAAGGGCGTTCTCGCAGGGCCAAATAGTCGAAGGCCCCGCCAGGCCCACGCACAGTAGGACCGGGAGCAAAACAGATTTCATCCTCCCGCCCGGGTACAGAGAGCCGTCGACGGTGACGAGCGGCTTAACGTCTCGCACGTCCGCCAAGGGCCATTCGAGACAGGCGTCGCGGTCCGAATCGATCTACACGCTGAGACGCAGCTCCGGACCGCCGGCATGGCGACGCGCCATCGGCTGGCTGCTGCGGCGTCCCCCGCAGACGGACGAACACCGTTACCGAACTGTAGTGCCTAATCACACCGTGCCGCCGAAGATCCCGAAGAAAGACCATCCGAACGGCAAACGAGTGAACAACAAAGTACGCACGACCAAGTACACGTTTCTCTCGTTCATTCCGAAGAATCTCTTCGAACAGTTCCATCGGGTGGCTAACTTGTATTTCATATTTATCGTGTTGTTAAACTGGTTTCCGGCTATAAATGCGTTCGGCAAAGAGGTCGCGATGATACCCGTGTTGTTTGTGTTGGGAGTGACTGCCGTTAAGGATCTGTTCGAAGACAGACGGAGACACACGTCGGACAAACGCATCAACAACTCCACATGCCGCGTATACAAAAGGTACAATATGATCGTTTATTAACAAAAAATTCATAGAATCTACCTACGATTGACGTTATTTCCTTGTAAACGTTTAGTCTTTGCAAAATTATGCTAAATATATGTTCGTTCCGTTGAATAGTTTGGATTGAACGGACATGTATTACCCGTACGTTGCGATAAAGCTTGATTTTTCACGGTAATCGTGCATTTTTATCTTGTTCTTACGCATTCATTTGAAAAGAAAACATCTGCTCTTCATATTTACATCGTACAAACTTGCGAAAACATGTAATAGATAAATCAATCCGACGTTCCGATATGTTTGTTATTTAATATAAACATAGATAACATTTTTCTCCGCGAGTGAGTCGTCTTCTTTGCGATATCCTATCCCTCGACCTTCTGTATAATTTTGTTTCAGCGTTCTTCAACGATTTATTAACGATATCGGTTGTTAAAGTACTTTGAAATTATTCAGACGTTAAGAAAACTCTTCACCCGTATACTAACGCAGATGTAATTATGTCATAATGCGTTAATTACTAGGTTTAGCTCTTCGATAATGACGGGGTTGGTGAATCGATGGTCACCGATCACGAATTGTTTGTGTTGGCCCAATCGGGGGAGGTGATCTGATACTTTATTCATGGTTCGGTCGACGCCCATGTGCTCGAGGACCCCCCCCCATTCTTCAATTCCGCCCACATCGGACACGAAGACTTGTACATTTTTTAACAGTTGGGTCGCGTGATCGCCGCCAACCTTTCCCCCATCCCCAGCGAGTTGCATTCGATAGGTTTTTCCATTGCAGCCGACCCAATTACCGTTGGCGATTCCTCCGCAGATGGCCGGACACGCGAACGGGGAGAAAGGTCGCACGGATGGCCCTTGACCCAAAAAAAAAATGGTCGCACAAATCGCAGCTGATTGAGTGGCTCAGAATCCACTCGCTGTTGTGCAATCGGCGAAGCAGAGATTATAAGGCAAAGAATTATTTTGATCGAAAACCAATAAAATCGTCGGTTAAATCGAGAAAATATTTCGGGGCGCAATCGTCGGGGTCGATTTCTCCCGCGCCCAATTGTCGTTTCGCTCGTCTCAATCGTTAGAGATCTGTTGAAATTCAGAAATCCTTTGCAGATGTAGGCAAGCACTTGAGAGGCGCAATATAATTCAGAAGCCCCCTTCAAAATATTTCATTATCAATTTATTTATACAAAAAACAAATACAAAATTAGGCTTTATTATTTTTTTTATTAGTTATATGATGATCGATGTCAATTCGATTTAGAGAATACAGTGGAACCCCCAATAACACGACCCCAACTTACGCGGTCCCGATTTTAGTGTTAATGGGGGTTTAACTGTGCGCTAAATTATTAATTATATTTGTTATGAAAAAATATCGTTTCGAGAGCTATGAGGCCCCCTGAATTAGTGAGGCCCCTGGTGTGCACTTTGTAGGAAATCCGCCACTGGATGTCAGTACCTCTATTTCAGTAAGTCAGAAATTCTTCAGTTATTAAATCGAATCGAATTGCTGATGGTCATTGTTACGCCTTCTTTAGATAGTGTCAATTACTATCGACCTCTTTTGTATCGATTTTTTTAAATACTGGATAATAATAATTATCTTGAACTGAATTTCGAAAACATTAAACTCTTAGTCTGTGTTTCATAATGCTAAAAAAATCAGGGCTTTTTTCGGTTCGGTTAATAAAAATGAAAAGGTTTTTTACGGTCACGTTTAATGTTTTTATTTGTATCAAAAACTCATTTTTTTTACCATAATTTAGAACATTTTATTCCTTATTTTGTAATAAAAATATGTTTAGTATATAAATAACGTTTGAAGTATACAGGATTTATGGGTTGAGTGATGCAAGTTTATAGTTATCGCTAATTATTAACATATCTTCCAATGCACGGTCAACCCTCCTATAACGTTTCCTGTAAATCGCTGTTTTCTAAAAAATTCTAATATTTTTAAGGTCAATTTAGATATTTCGTAAATCTATAATACATTCCGAGCGAAATAAAGGTCAATGCTCTTTGATTCACGAGGAATTCTGTAAAAAGCAGCGTTTTAGAGGAAACGCTATAGAAGGATTGACTGTACAGTCAGCCGAGATAGAAGTCACGCTTCCATTAAAAGGAAATGTCTGAAAACTGGAGAGAGAACTAGAAAAAAAACATATTACTAGTGTATGTATGCTAGTACAATCAACCCTCGTATAGCGCTGAGATAAGGGCCACGCTATAGAAACACACCATATTGACGATTAGGCAACCATACAAAAACTGGGATTATAAATAATAATGCTTTATTAATTGAATAATGGAGACAAACCATCGATATATGTCTACTTCTTTAACTTTTTCACAATGAGAGGGATCTTCTTAACATTGTTACATTTAGATAGTTTTTCCGTCCAATAAAGTCCATATTCTTTATCATTAGATGCTCTATGTGTTTTTGGATTCTTGAGCTGGACAAATTCTGGAGCTCCCAATCTTGTATATCTTGCCACGATGGCTTCTTTCTTTCTAACCAGCGTTTATCTTATACTTTTTCCTCAATGATGGTCTGGAAAAGGCGATACTTTGGTCCATGAATGATGTGTCCAAAGTATTCAATTTTACTTTACTCTGTCGAGAAGATAGATCTCCAAATGCTGAAGTTTTTGCGATAATTCTTCGATGATTAACCAAGGATCTCACTGGACCTTGGCTTATTTAGTTGTGAAGGAGATTTTTTAAATGTTTTCGTTGTAGTTTTCTTCGCTGTGTTGTGTAAGCAAGGATCTGCCTCAACTAGGGATTGCGTCATTATTGATTTTTTAAGATTTGACCTGATTTAAATCTGTTGAACGTCTCCTTCTGATTCGTCTATGTACTCTCATACATTCATTGGATAGACACAATGTTACCCAAGGTTTCTACAAAAAAAAAATGATGAAAATTATATTTTTTATTAAGATTCCGATAAGATAATCGATTCGATCTGTTGATTTTATAATGACAGGGTTTTGTTCTTGTGTCCGCATTGCATCGGGCTATTTCCTGCCTCATCTGCGTTTCACGTCCCAAGCAGGAAATCTGCAAACCCGAGGCGTTACATCACCGTTTGCCGCAATCTGTCAACACCGGAGGGGGAGCCGAGGCATTGACCCATTTTCCGACGCACCGGTTTCCCGGCGCGCAACACGCGTCCACGGGAGCGGGGTCAGAACCCGACGCCGACGTCGGCGTCCCATTTTTCTATCGACCCGCCGCCGAAACTGGGACGAGAAAATCGTTAAGTTTCGACATTTACCATTAAGCCCGACTGATCAATCATTCATCGATCCTCCGCGGAAACAATGGACATGCTCGGATGGTGGGTCTCGCCGCGAAACAGTTAGCACAACAGCCGCAAAAAAGAGAGTGTCTCGGGTACAGTTAGCGTAACAGTAATCCACACTAGAGCGATCTGTTTAATATCGGTGGCACGCGACCGGCAAGGCGACTGCAATTAGACGAAAACCGCAGGTGATCTCCCCTCTGATGTTCGCTTTTAGAGGATAACGGAATGTGCACGTCTCGAGCTTGTTTGCGATTCTAACGCGAACCAAATTGGACGTCGCAGGCAGCAGGCAACACGCAACATCAGCGGCGTCCGGTTTAGTTACACCACTCTGGGGATTGCACGCTCAATTGGCGAATATCCCAAGGCAATCCTATGCCAATAATAATGTCAAGAGTCAATAGACCGCAAGCATTTCAAGTCAAGATATTGATGATATTTTTCTAAGAAATGGATTATTCCGCGATATTCTCGCGGCACGTGTCACTAGTATACGTTTCAATCGCTCTTGGAACATCGTACTAGATGCCAGCGAGAAAAACATTGGCTACAGAAGCGAGTATTGTGGTTTTTAGTATTTTTTCGCAATTGTGTACGATAAAAGACAATGATTACTTATAATATTTATGTTTTAGACTTTTTTACACAATTAAAAAAGTTTATGTTGTATAAGAGTTATATTAACCCTTTCAACTCTGATATTTTTGCTCGAATATCCGTTCTACTCTCATTAATTTTATTTTACGTATATTAAAAAAAAATCATTGGTAAAATGAATAAGGATTCAATACGATACAATTTTTTTGCTAAAAAATCTTTTGACCAATACGTTTGGTCCTTTTCTACTCTTTCCACAGAGTGGAAAAGGTTAAATGAGTTTTTGTTAAATGGGTTGCTCACCCCTGATATATAATATTATAGTTCTTCATATCCTATGTTTTTCATTTTCCTCGAATAACTCTTTTGATATAAATCCTATATATTTCTAAAAAATGTCTAAAGAATAAATATTATAAATAATCAATTGTCCTTTGTCAGCAATTGCGAAAAAAATAAATAAAAACAACAATATAAGTTGCTGTTGCCATGGTACGATGTGACGAGTGCAAGTGACACGTGCTGCGAGAGCTCGTTTACGCGTCATTGATTAGTTAAAATATTCAAAATATCGACCAATTTAAGTAGCATAACATGAATAACTACTTTTATTCTTAGAGAAATCCATTTTTTTTTAAAAACTTCTAGATATTGATGTAGAATTCTGATCGAAATATGAAGATCTAATGTAGATGTAGAAGAATCTTAGAATTCTGATCAAGTATATTTTATTTCGTATATCCTACTCTTCAAGGATGAGCGCTTTTAGTTATCCATAGGTCCACATCTCACCACATCTCATAGATATCTGATCTCTATGTTGCCTTTATGGTCAAGATTTTCATAGAGTGCCTGTTTTTCTAGCGTTACGCTCTAAGATCGCGCTCAGAAAAGCATATAAATATGCTACCAGCCTACGGTTTCCGGCCGATTGAATGTTAAATTGCCGTATTTCTATTCGGACATACGCGTTTTATCCATTTTAGTTCTGGTGATTAAATGCTCCCTATCCTCAGATGGATTAAATAGTTATTCTCCTTCGAAACCGCTCCAGTTGTGGATATTTCGCTACTGCTTTCTTTCTATCCACACGTGACCATACCGCGTGGACCCAAGCCGTCTTGGTATGCGGTTTTTTGTAAAGAGTTTCCCTCTTTTGGCTATAACTGGCATTGAACGAGTATACTCTACCTTGTTGGTATCGGATTTTATCCTCCCGACTGTGTCCAGGCAATTTGGAGAGGGTTTACCCTCCGTATTGGTTTTTCTCTTCTTCATGCGTTATCTGCTTATAACGAGTCACAAGTGATTATTAGCCCTGTCGCACAATAGCAATCCTTTCATCATGGGAAAGATATCCTCAGAGAGGGGAATCCTAGAAAGAAGGGAACAGATTAGGGTTTTCCTTCCCAGGGCATACTGGCTCTGTGGTGAGAAATCCTTTAGAGGGCAAATTTGTTTATGCACAAGTTAAGTGTATTAATGTATTTTGTGATATATATATATATATAGTTATAGTAATATATTTTAATGTCAAGATATATACATTTAACGGTAGTTATTTAATAGTCGTTTAACATGTCAATGTGTCTATTATGATATGATAATATTATTTATCATGATTTAGAAACGGTAACGTTACCTTCAATCATCTAATTTTAAGTGGTTTCTTTTTAAAAAAAAAAATTATATGCTGTTTTATCACTATCGTCTTATTCTTTATTGATAAGACTATTATTGACAAGATAGATGTTAAAACTTTTATATAGATATATTTTTTTAAATAATCTCTAAAGCGTATCGAAACGCATAGCCCATGGTTCCTAGGCCGCAGCCTCCGTATCGTGCCTTTGATCTTTGCTGACCTCCGATGTAATCTATCGAAGGTCAATATCAGCGGGGTTGTGACACTTATTGGATCCGCGTCCATGTCCCGAGTAGGTCAAATTGTGTAACCTACGCATTTCTTATCTTTCGTATTACTCGAACCGTGTAAATCGGTGCTTTCTCAATTGATTTTATTCGGTATTTGCTCTGTTATTATCACTTGGCCGTGTTAAATTTGCTGCCAGTCGGGGTTCGCGGTCTCTGCGCCATGTGGTTCGCCTTGAATTCCTACATAGCCATCCACTTTTAGAGAGGAATACCGAAAAATGTTGCTCGGCAAATTGTTGTTGCTCTTTGTGTAATGAAACGGATTCTTTGCCGTGGGAAAATGTCAAAAGTTTCGAGCGTGTGTCGTTCGCTCGGCTTTTCCCCGACGCTAATTGCAACTCAGCCTTAAACTTAATCTCATTGTAATGAAAAACACGACGTGACGTCAATGCCAATATGTCATAGAATCAATCAATCAAAATTTCCGTCAAAAAACGTATCCATCGATTTTGTACGCGCTCCGAACCCCGGACAACACGTCCACATATTAAATGGCGTTATTTCGCTAATTCAATTTGGCATCACCACTATTGAATGAGTCAATTAGATAGGATTTCCTTTAAGTCAGCGGTTGGGATATTAGAAAGTGGGTCCAACTGTTGTTCCGTGGTGATCTCACTCTTTATTATATGTTAAGACACTATGATTTCATCGACGACTCTCTGATCCAAAACCTTCAAGGTTCTGTTGCACGAGGCTATTCATCGTGTGACTTTTCATGACGAGTACGAGGCTTGTTCAAGAGATACGCGAATTTTCTCTTTTAAATTATTATTTTTTCTCTTATAAAAATTGTCTTTAAAAAAGTAACCATCAGATACAAAATTTCGAAGCCCTATTTGAACTCAATTTAGTTCCTCCGTCTTATTTTGTAGCCCTCGGTTTACGCCGCAGTACAAAATTCGACGTAAAATGAACCCATACTTGAGTGAAAAATAAGCAAGTAATTTTGTTTTATTGAAAAATCTTTTTCAGTTTCTTATCTCTTAAATATTTCGGATGCGATGATGCTCCTTTTTATATTCGCACTTAGCTCTCAATCGTTGTCTAACTCACAGAGTTTATCCGTCAACTTTTTATAGTTGAAAGGATTCTCTGACTGTTCACGATCCAATTCTTTTAACCCTTTTGTACTCGAATGCCGCCATAGAAGCGGCATTAAAGTTTTCCGTATCACTCGAATGCCGCCGCTATGACGGCATGCAACAAATCAATTACGTATCATTTATAAAATTATTATTTAAGGTTTTTAATATTCACTATATTTATATATATATTACTAACACTAAAATCGGAACCGTGTAATTGGGGGAGAGAAGCCGTCCGGCTGTGTGCGTATAGCCTGGCACGTGTTGAATACACAGACGCTAGCCAACGTTTGACTGTATGCGAATGCGACCGCGCAATTGGGGGATTTGCGGCGAATATTTCAACTCAGCGCGTAATTCGGGGTAGTGTAATTGGGGGTTCCGCTGTATTTCATAAATCCAAAATAATAATTTATTAAATAACGCGGGTTGAGGTATCGAGGACTTCTAAAAACTTCTACTGCAAAAGGTTAAGTCTTCATTCGAGAGTGGCTGATCATGGGCTTCTAAAAGTTCTGTCACATCTTCAGCTGTATCATCTTTAAATCCCACATCACGAGGAAGTCTGGTTATATATTTAATTAATTTCTCCTGATGTGATACTTTTAAGCCAAATTTAAGCTTTTTGCTGAAACTTCATCCCAAGCCGATTTCATTGAAAGACGAAGTGTCTGAAAATCTCATCATTTCCATGAATGTATTACGGAGATAATAAGATTATAAGCTTAGCAATAACCCCTTGATCCATTGATTGCAAAAACGATGTTGTGTTTAGAAGTATGTAAACAACCTTGACATCTTATTTCATCAAGGTTTTGAGGATGTCCTGGAGCATTGATCAGGAGAAGTGTCTCGAGTGGTTTGGCTTGTTCTACACAACCCTGAAATGTCTTAGGAAACGACAGTTACTTCTGGATTTAAATCTCTTAAACCAACCCTTGTTTCCCAAAAGAGTTTCTTCGTCCCCATCTGTCTCCTTAAGATTATCAAAAAATGATTTTGGTTTCTCGATTATAGCAGCTAGAGTCAAGAGAATGTTTTTTTGATTTGCATCTTCAACCCATAACGACAACAATTTTTCCATTTTTACAAAAATATCACCTCTACTGTAGCTTACGTGTGTTGCATTTGATTGGGAATTGGCGTAAATCGAAGGATAACTGTATTTTATTGTAAATCTTGTATGATCCGATTTAATCGGCCTGTGGCATTTTTCGCTTATGTACAAGCGCCATTGAAAATGAAAAATTACGATGTTTTTCTTTATCAAACTTCATATACAAAATTCGAATTCTAGCTACGCCTAGTTTATTAATGCTAATTCGGTTAATTAATATAATAATTAAGCAATTTGTTTTTTTTAAGTTAATGGATTAAATATATGCCGGAAAAATAATCATCACAATGATTCATCGCATTGTTCACGGAAATTTCCGCGAATCGATAAAATTAAAAATTTTCCGATGATTATTACATTTTATTATTATGTATATATTAATTTATAAAGCGATACTTAAAAAATATATATAATTGAGGGGAATTTATTTATTCTCAACGTGCAATGAAACGACACGATTATCCGATTGCATACATAGTGCATTAATATATTTATTAGTTTATGGAATCACTTACTGATAACGTTATTGCTTATATAAAAATATCGCTCGACGTATCAGTAATACAATGTTATTATATTACTTTAAAGATACAGTCATATTGTCACCACAATAATAAAGTTATCAGTCGATAATGAAGCACATATACAAGCCATATATTCGTATGCAAATATTATATTGCTTTTAGTAATGCAAGTGTTATTGACACGCAATGCTATGCACGACATAGATGACTTTCATTAAAAATGAAAACAAATGGGTTTTTTTTTTGCGAAGGATACGTTTCTGATATAAAGGTTTTAAAACCGTGTTAAAAAGATGCAGTGGCCATATGAAATTTAGAGATAGGCAGTGGAGGGTTTACCCTTAGGCCCCTAAAGTGCCCGCCCAGGCCCTCTGAAAATCAGGGGGCCTCAAAGTTTAGCTCTCAAAAATTAATAATTCAGTAGTATTCCCTAAATTAAATTGACAAATGGATAACGTCAACTATGACATGTTTATCCTAGCGGTCATATTTCGAACTATATGCACTGACTGTCCCGCAGATCAAGGTGTACATTTCCATTGATGTTTTTTTGCCACAGTCAATCTGGTTTTTATTATTTACTGGTAGTTTGTTAAGTTTAAAACAAGATTTAGGAGTAATGCGCTTTCAATAACAAGTATCCTTTTTATTTTTATTTTTTTTACTCGAACTAAGATCGGGGCCCTTGGGATTCAGGGGGCCCCATTTATAGGAATTCAAGTAAATTTTAAATTATATTAAATATTTAAATTAGATTTTTTTTGTTATTATATTAAATATATTAATAACCCAAAACTATTCGACCTTTTCAAAATAAATTTATAAATTAAATGGAGGATTTTTAATTAATTTTATTTTACCATCTGATAAAAACTCTATTGGCTTTGGGTGTGGTTATACACATATCAACGGCATAATTCTAGAACAAATTTATTTAATAAAAATGAATTTCTTACTACAAATCCAGTATGTCCTGCGAAGGAAAACCCTAAACTGTTGACCGATAAATAATCTAGTCTTGATACTTTCGCTCCTCTTACATTTTTCTATGGGATCTCTTTTTGATTAGGTCTTTTCCATGATGAATGGTTAATATTTACGTGTTTAAGTAAATGGCGTCTAGAGAAGATGAGAACGAATACCAAGGTAAACCCTCTCATTCTTTCTTGGACACAATCAGGAGAGTAAAATCTTATACCAACAGTGGTAGAAGATGCACGTCCAATGGCAGTAATTGGGTCTCCGCGATATTGACAAGGAGAGCCCTCTCGTCACGTTTGAGACTCAGATACCTTTGGCTTCGACTACCATTCAAGAGACTGGAAATGTCAGTTCTTCTGCAGTGTTTCATTTATAGATTTTTACCGTCTTTTTCTAAAGTATCATATTTTTTTCGCATCCTCGATTTTATGTAAGTGCAAATAATCTAAGTATTTATTTGTATTTTACTACTAATATTCCAAGGATTGTAAACATTTGGGGGCGCTGCTGAAGATTAAACATTAAAAAAAGTGTAATTGACTTAGTATGGACGGGGCGAGACCCCCGCACCCCGCTGCCGCCCCGCATCCATCCAATACACGACGCTTGAAGCGCTGACGAGCAGACAGCGCCCAATTTCTGGAGAAAATCTTTTGTTTTTTTTTTATAATTAGTGGGTTTTCTTGTAGTAAGTTATTAGGTAATGCTTCAAAAACCCCTTAAAAAGAGAACCGGTCGTATTTGTCACTACAAATTTGCCAATTACACACGTGATGATTGACCGGTTCACATTTTGACACGTTTGTTAACGGCGCGATATTTGATATTTATTTACGGTCGATTGTTGTTTGCATTGCCGACCGAAACGTGTCGGTGTCGAAGATTCTGCAATGTTGTTTCTCACCCACAGCGCCAGTTTGTTCTTGTGATTATTATTTTTTTCTGGGCCTATTTGGCGTTTTGCGTTGCGTTAATCATTTCGTTTTTTTTTTTTTTGCCAAACGCGTGCCTTCTAATTTGTAATATAAATATGTGATCTCATTGACCATGACTGTGTGCGCATGCGCAAGATGTTATAGCCTTACAAATTGTGCCGTACCAAATAAAAATGTTGCATGTCGTGACTACGCCACATAAAGGGGTCGGTTATTTTCATTTTTTTCATACATAAAACCGGGGAATTGATTTCAGCAGGCGCCAAAGAATTTAGAAAAATGTACGTTTTAGTGTTCCGGTTGCATTTCTTTTTGATGTAATCGTAAATTACATTTTAATTACTTTTACTTTCTATCGCGGTAATGTTTGATTGTGCTCTCTTGATTAAGATATTATTTCGGTTGGTAGGAAAATAATTTCTTTTATTCTTTATTGCACAAGGATCTTGAAAATTTTGTCTCGAAGACAAAAGGTTTGAATATAGAGAATGTTTCAAACGCTCTTTCTTGGTTTATGACTTTAAATTGAAGAAGCTAATTGAATGAGAGTCATGTAAAATAATTGGATACCTTGTACACAATTAAACGTAGATCATTTAATAGTTTGGGATATACAGTAAACCCCCATATAACGTCAAGATAAGTTCCACGTTATAGGGAATTAGGGTTTTTCAATTATATTTTTTGATTTGAAGGAAATCAGTAAATCAAATATTTTCTTTTATTTTTTTACATTTTTACGTGTTTTACGTGTTACGTTATTGGAGGGATCGACGTTATAGAAAAAAACCGCCGCAAACATTATAGGGGGGTTTACTGTAACTTAATAGAATAGCACTTTAAGATTTAATTAATTCTAAGTCTTTGGTGTTTCATTGTTTTCATAAGATTTTAAGCCTAAATAAAAGATTAAGCTTAATAGTATTATCTAAATAACCGTGATGGTTGATCAGGCATGAAAAAGATAAGTTAACCACGTTAGAAAGGCAACTGTTGGATCGACGAAACAAACCAATAGGATCTATAGTATTAATATACAATCTGGATCAGAAACTCCCTCCTATAACGTTTTCTCTCAATCACTATTTTCTACAAAATGCCTTGTCAACCAAAGAGCATTGACCTTTATTTCGCTGGGCAATGTATTATATATTTACGAAATATGTAATTTGACCTCGAAAATATTAGCATTTTGTAGAAAGAAGCAATTTAGAGGAAACGTTATAGGAGGGCTGGCTGTAATTAATTCGTAATAATTAAAAAGGCCTTCTTAAATTTTTTGTATGGATGTCTTGGCTTCTATAACGCGGTCCCGATTTCTTCGTTATAGCAGGGCTGACTGTATATTGAATATTGTGGCACGTGATCTAATTTTTATTCATTTAAATTCATATTTTAAATAATTTGAATTGACTTTCATTGACATCATTGCTTAATGTAACTTTTCTACAATTCTTATCATTAGTATTTACATAGTTTGATAACGGATTTTATTATTAAGTCTTTATCTATAGTTTATTTGTGGGGGATTTACCCATATAAATGTATTTGTTTAATTTACGTTGGATCGTTCTAATGCTAATTTTATTCAAAATTAAATTTTCCGACATGATTTTCGATTTTTTTATGTTCTTGTTAATTTTTAATTTAATATTTTCATAAGAAAATTTTGAAATTTAATAAAAAAAAAATGATGAAAAGTTTTTCTTTCTTTTCGCGCCTGGCTGACGCAATGCTGCTTAAGCGATCCCTAACGACGGCTCGAAACCAACGCCGCTGGCCGATGGGGTCTATTTTGTATGAAAATAGACCCCAAAGAAATCAATTCTTTAATTTTTTATAAAAAAATGGATTATTCTAAGAATAAAATTAGTTATTCACGATATATATTAGTAGAAAAATTCAAAATATCGAGCTAATTTTGAAATTTTTAATTTAATATTTTGGTTTTGGATACGAATTTTAATTTGATAAAAACTAAAGCGTATAGCCCATCCTCATCCTTTCACATTGTCGATTGCCATGGTCGTTTGCGATTGCTGGCGTCATCATCGACGCCCGAGACCCATTGTCGCCTTGAATTATTTTTGCATATTTGCTGAAGTAATCCAGAACAATGCTGAAATTATAAATAGGAAGTACTTGCATACGTTCGACTATTATTTCAGCCGTAACATTCACGATCGAATATAAATTCTATTATTGCGCACACGTTCTAAAGTTTTAATGATAATAAAAAAAAATGGCAATAAAACACCTACAAGGATATGGCGTATTGTGATCATATTTCGCATATTTTCGTACCCTTGACCGAATAAAAAATGGCCAAAATGATTTATCGATACGTCTGAATGTAACGAACGGAGAAAGTAATATTGGCACACAAATTCGCATACTCTTAGGCGTGTGTTAATAATGCGGTTGGACAAGGTGATTGTCTTCCATCCGCAGAACATCAAATCGGAATCTATTAATCTGGTATCTGACCAGAAAAACGAGAATGGTGAGACGTGGAACGTGTGTGTGTGTGTGTGCTGCATAGAGAAACAGCACGATACCGTTATCGAGTACTGAATTAATCGACTATCGAATAATTCCGAATATATAATCCATCGTTTTTTAGGGAACCTTGCAAAAAAAAAAACGATAAATGCGGGAATGTTTTTGTTTGCAGGGAATAATTGTCTCTATACTGAAAAAAAAACCAGTTTTTACATCGAAATATAGAAAATTATATTTGGAATGAATGGATATTGATGATGTATCGTTCTCGCATTCATCGTTATTTTCAGTAGAGGGTTTGATCCTTTGGAAAAAAAACGATGGATCGGATTTCCGCTGTATTTAGCAATGCAATTTCTCCGCGACAAGTTTTTGATTGTCGGCGGAAATCAAGAGTGAATCGTGTCTTTAGAGATTTCATCCGGATGTGGACAAGTGCCGCAATCACTAGCGGTCCAACAGGTAGTGAAAGATTCCATTGAATAAAAAAATATAAGGCCTCAAGCGTGGATCGTGACGTCAGATGGTCATCCGAGGTCTCACGTGAGCTAAAGGTGAAGTCCAGCGAAACGAGTTCAATCCGATTTTATTAAATACAATTTTTGATAAGGATCTAATCTAACACGCAGGACCCGAGTGACAATCAATCCGCGATAATCATAATTAAAAAGAATTATGATTAAAGTTTTATTTACAATATATACATTAAAAAAAACAATAAGGTTGAGATATCTCAAATATCTACAATTTAACACCCGCTGATTAAATTTTGAGCATTGTTCGGCGATGTCGTGTTATCGTCGACAATCGATAATCAAATGCGTCTTCGTCGGCCGCAGATTCGGCCATCCTGGTAACAAAAATCGAGGTTACCAGGTTACCATCGCTCGTTAAAATTGCTTGAGACTGTTTTGTCAAAAAATATGTGTGTGGAAAAAAAAATCAGGGGCGACTCCGGCTAGTTCTTCGCGGAATCCTCAATAAAAAGGAATACGTAAACGTATTTTAATTGCTCGTTCGTAGGACTTCAAGAGGTCATTTCGGCATTTTAGTCTGGCCGATATCCGGTTCCATTTTATTAATAATATATTTATATGCATAAATCAGCGACACAATATTTTAAAATATAATTCAACCGAAAACCGGTCGATTAACTAAGCCCAATTTATTAATCGTTGGTTTTATTGTAAACCAATAAGGCCATCCCTCGATTCTGCACGATCTCCCAAAAAGGTCTTAATTCTTCGTATCATCGTCATCATCATTTGCCAGCCACAAGGCTCTCACTCGCTGAAGGCATGGGCCTTACCAAACTCTTGAATGGCAGTCGAGGCCAAAGAACCCTGAATCTCACACCTGACGTGTGGGTTCCCCTTTCGTGTCCATACCGCGGGGACCCAAGCCGTCTTGGTATGCGGTTTTTTGTAAGGATTTCCCTCTCTTGAAGCCATTACTGTGGCATTGGACGCATCTTCTACCATGTTGGTATCGGATTTTACCCTCTCGATTGGCTGTTCAAGGCAAAGTAGGAAGGATTGTCTCGTATTTACAACGGAGTCACAAAGTGACAAGTTGCAGCGGGCGACCACCACAACTATAGATATACGGGCAGCATGCAAATCTGCCGAGCAGTCTCAAGTAGCTGGTCGCAAGTGATTATTAGCCCTACCGCGCAATAGCAATCATTTCATCGTGGGAAAGACCTCCTCAGAGAGGAGGAGGAAGTTTCCCCTAAAAAAAAGGAAGAGGACAGAAAGTATCGGTCAACAGATTAGGGTTTTCCTTCCCAGGGTATACTGACTCTGTGGTGAGAAATCCGCCAGAGACCAAATGTATTTATGCACATATTTTTTTAGTCAACTCGTATATTTTATCACAAACTTTTTGTATTTGTTTAAAAAAGTCTAAAGAATAAATATGATGAGTATTTATTGTCCTCTATTGTCTCCAATTGCGTAAAATAAATAAAAACAATAATATTTGCTGCTTTTGTCATGCGGGCGATGTCTTTTCTCGCTCGCATCCGGTACGATGTGCCGAATACGAGTGAAACGTGCGATTGACGCGTGCTGCGAGAGCTTAGTCTGTGACGAGTCACCGCCAAGAGCGTTGTCATTTACGCGTCATGTTTTAAAATATCCACCAAATTATGAAGCGTATCATAAATTGGATAAATAGAAATCGGCCCCACGTTATAGAAATCAAAGGCACTCATACAAAATTTGGGAAGGGGGCTTGTGTTGTATTTTGATGTCAACCAAAGCGCTTTAACCTTGACATTTACGTTATCAAAGAGGGATCGGTATAGCAGGGACTGTCTAACTCGTTATAAAAGGGTCCGAGAAAAGCTGTTAGGTTAGAAAACCGCGGTATATTTGTGAGCGTTATAGAAGGGTTTACTGTATTTGACAGAGACTGAAGAATTGGCCTATGGAAAATACCATAAAATTGTTTTATTTTTATAAATAATCGCGTAGAAATAAAAAAATCATAAAAAATTGAATCTTTAATCCTTTTATTAATTTCTGCACGGTTTTGTCGGGGCGTAATCGTCGGCACGGATTTGGTCTGCGCTGAATTGTCGTTTCATCGGATATATTTGGATTTGGAATATATATCCCATTTTATACGTATATCGAGTCTAGATTTACACGAATTGTTATTTTGTTCTATGTCTTGAATTAAGTGCTATTTTATATCATAAATCCCCTCTGACGTACACGATTAATATTTATTTGAGGTTATCGCAAGTTTTTACAATAAAACGATTCGTCACGATAATTATTATTGATTTTATATTAACGGAAAATAATATATTCCGCACTATCAGCGCGAAATGCATATTTATTTTATATCAAGATGAGTTGGTATTTTTTGTATTGATTACATAAACATTAGACGAGTGTTAATATATTATTTAAATATTTGTATTATAATAAATTAGTTTTTCTGAATAATAATAAATTTATTCTCAATTATTGTCAGAAAAACATGTAATTAAATTATTATGCGATTTTGAATAGCGCGTTTCGGATCAGTTATAAAAAAATCGTAATATTATAAGCCATGGGGTCCTAAACTATTTTGTCCTATGGACCCATTTGGCGTCCCTTTTTTTCCATGAACCCCCTTTCGCCTGTCTAAAATTAAATTTATTTATTGACTTGAAATGTGTTTTTTGGAGCTGATGATAATTTTTAGAAAGATGATAATTTAACCGATCCGTCACGACGGCTCGAAATCAACGCCGCTGGCCGATGGGGTCTATTTTGTATGAAAATAGACACCAAAAAGTCAAGAATTGATAAATTCTTCGACAATACCTTAACATTTAAAAAAAATGGATTGTTCTAAGAATAAAATTAGTTATTCATGATATATATTAGTAGAAAAAATTTAAATATCGATCTAATTTTGAATTTTTCTACTAATTAATGCGACGCGGAGGTGACGTACGCGGAGAGCGGCTGAGGCCCGTTTCCGGGTATGTTTCTCCCATGGCACAGCACGATATTTCTTTTCTCTCGCACTTACACATGCGCGATGTTTTTTCTCGCTCATATCCGGCACGGAGCGATAAAAAACATCAATTGCGCAATTGATACAATTGCGGTCAATAAATGTCATTGATTATTTATTATATTAATTCTTTACACTTTTTTTAGACAAATACAAAAAGTTTGGGACATAGGATTTATATTAAAATAATTATTCGAGAAAAACTTGGGGTCTCAAATAGGGTTAATTTGATTTTTTTATTCATAGTTTTATTGAAATGTCATAACATGTAAGTAAATATTTTAATTTGGAACGATTAAAACAAGAGCCTAGTATTTTTTTTGACATAAAATGAATACACAAATAATGAGGTATAATCAGTGGGGACTCGTGGGTAAATTATTTGGGGGTGCTGCGAAAGAATTAACAATTTAAAAGAGTATATTTCAAAATTGACTCAGTATGGACGGTGCGGAACTGCTCCGAGTTGCAGCGCAATACAGCGCTTAGCGACAAGACTCCCCCCAACCCGGTGCCTTCCCGCATCCATCGAATACACGATGGTGGTAGCGTCACTAAATATAAATTTAATCTATACTTTCATATACATCAAGATATAAATATATAAAAATATATTTATCCTCAATCAGCTTGGGGGTGCTGCGGTTCTGCAGTGTATATGGACGAGCCTTTTCTGAGTATAATCCAAAAACTTTCTTGCGATTGCCTATAATGCAGGATAAGCAACCAGAATATTTTTCTGAAACCAGAATTGCTAATAGCCCGGCCTAAAAAGGGTACTGATCATGTGGAACATCTCAATACCAGGCAACTGGTGCCTGGATAAAATGGCATTTTAACACATTTTCCGTGTAAATCAAGATATAATATAATGGGTATTTACAGATGCTATATTTAGTCATTAAGAATCATGAATGTCATGGCTTTTTATGCAAATAATGCGTCAGCCACCTTAAAGTAAATTCCAAGAATGTTTTACATTTATTCTATTGTTAAAAAACATTTACGTCCGATAATTATCCTAATTTTTGTTGAAAAATAATCTTTAGTATTGATTATAGCGCTATGTTTGAATAAACGATTAAATGTAAGTACGTTCATTGCTCCAGAGCGATATGAAAATTTCTCTTTTGAATTTTAATTTTGTTAATTATATTTTTTTTCATTATCACAAGAGAGCCAAGGTCTATTTGCCGATCCCTGCTTTTTTTTATATATACGAAATTAATTGTTTTACATTAACGACACCGTCTTGCTTAGCCGTTTATTTTTTTATAGCAATTTTAATAATATTGCGAGTGAATTAATTAGATACCGCGACTGCGCGCTTTTGTCGGGTCGCGATAAACGCCCACAAATCCTTTATTTTTTATTATTTTACGGTTTTTTTTTATTTAGTAATACATAGTATTGTTTAGGTATCGGTTATCCACCGTCTAAATTATTTTATTGGCGTTATTAATTTCGAATTAACGCCGGTGATCGATTAACCTGTCTGTCAATCGGCGCTTTTGTCCATCGGTTCGTGTCAAAGTTAACAATGTCATTGTGATCACCAAACACTATCAATTAATAACGGTCAATTAGTGTGATGGATGTTTATGGCTAATAATCCGAAAAAATATATTTAAAATTAGGAGCAATGCCCAGTTGATTTTATGCAAGCGACTAGATTTTTAGCGACTAGAATTAACTTTCTGCATTAAATATTTCATTAATTATGAAAAGCTTTCTCTAGCCGCGTTCTATGGCGGATATATGAATCCATTATTGATTCTATTTAATGATTTATTATCCGAAAATCGCATTAAATCTATTTAAACGGTAGTTTTAAGCTTATCTTAAACAATTTCATTGTATCATCCGGAAGTTAATGACGCCGTCAATGATTGTGATTAATACTTTACTAATCATTTAATATTATTGCTATTGTTTTTTTTTGTTATCTACAATATATAGAATCGTCGAAGGTTCAATGTACATTCAACAAACTTATCAAGTGTCAAGTTTATCACTATGAATTAATTCCATACAATTTGATTGATCACGCGATTTTCATTGATTTTTTTTAATAATTATATTTTTTTATGATGCTATAAAATTTCTAATTTTATTCAATAAAATATGTATTTAAAGAAAGCGAAAATATAAAAACAAAACTTGTTTTTATTCGTCTCGAAAAAAAAACGATAAATTATTCAAATGTTTAAATATATTTTTATTATTTTATTTACACAAAAGAACAAAATTACAGGATTCGATTAAAAAAATGAGATTTTTTTCACATTTTCCTTGATACTAATATTTTAAGCTATCCACTCAACCCTCCTATAGCGCTCTCTGCCATAGAGCGCTGTGTACGGCTGTCCCTCTAACAGCACTTCCGCCTGGATCGCCGTTTCCTACAAAATGATTAATTTTCAAGGTCAAATTATACATTGCCGTGCGAAATAGAGGTCAATGCTCTTTCGCTGATAACGAAATAACAAACTAAAAATTTTGATTTCGTTCAATACATCAAAAATATAATTAAAAACATATCCCTAATATTTTGTATAGTTGCCTAGTCTTCTATAGCGTGATCAATATCTCGTCGCCATAGAAGGGCTGACTGTTTTTGATGTACTAATCTTGTTCTATCGTTTCTCATATTTTTTTATATGGTGTATGTCTAATCGTTTCATACGATTAGGCATACGAGCGTACAGTTATATTTCGATTATCCGGATACGGTTTATTTGCTCATTAAAAAAATATTAGTTTATGATATAGATAATATTTTATCGCACTTTACTATGTACGAATTTGTGTGCATATCTAGAATATGATCAAATAATGTGGCAAATTAAAGTTGTATGCGGTTTTTAAATAAAGTTAGAGCATATGATAAACGTTTCATTTTAAAAACATGGTTGAAAATTTTATAGATAATCACTAGGTGGGGTTTATCCTATCTTATTAATGGTAATCGCGATAGTTTTTATATTACGAAATTTTTACGAATATATTGCTTATTTTAGGATCCTTCATAAGTTTTATTTCGATCCATTCAAACGAAGAGCTGTCGCGAGACCATTATAAATTTTCAGCTTTTCTTCATCTTACCACGTGTTGGTCAATACCTTTTTGTCCTAAAGTCTCTAAGTCGTAATTGCTATCCTTGGCATGACATTGTTATTCCACTTGAGGGTCGCACATGTTTCATAACCACTAGAGCTTCCTTCAACTCGCACACCCTTCTATTTTGTCTTTTATTATTAAGTGGGAAAGACGGCACTTCGAATCTTTAAGTGTCTGGCGTTTCATGGTATCTAGAATTTTTGTCCTTATGTAGAAGCTGTAACGGTGTAAGCTTCTTGAACCATGAAACATATCCCCGAATGCCTTTAAACTGTTCATGCATACATACAAACATAAGTGGCCTTCTAACCCTGAGGCGGGTCTTTGCTACCTGGAGGACACTACGCGATCTTCAGTAGAGACACGTTCGTCCCAACCCTGATGCCAGGACTGTGACTGTCGTCCACCAGGTTATCTAGGCTCTTCTAAAACGGGCTAGGTCGCCAACCATGAGCGCGGATGGAAAAATACTAATCAGACGGGGCTAGGGCCAATTCGTATTCGTACTTAATTCATGTCACCGAATTGGCCTGGATAGCGGCCTGGCTCCTCACAGCTCCGTAGAATCTACGAAACCATGATTGTGCCAACGGTCATTGCCGCCACGTCCAATACCGACACGCGACAACACTCGATGCATAGCGTTAGTAATGTCCGTTATAATTCTGATCCTAATCTCATCCAGCTGCTGAGGCAATGGGCCTGACCTATTTTACTTTAATAATCAGAATTTATTTCCGACACGCCGGACCGGAACCAGAAACGATTATAGATCGTTTTTGCTCTCCGCTTATATTAGAGGACCGGAAAATAATCAATTTTTGTATCCTTATCAGAAAATGTAGTGATCTGATGATTCGAGATCTGATGAAGGGGGGTAAAAATGTTTTTATTGTGTGACTCTTGCAGCATGGGGCCTCGCGCTATCTTCTTGAAGAATTCTGTTATTTTATTGACCAAAAGTATATGGTTCTTTATCATATCTTTCACATATGCTAATCTTATTAACCGATCCGTTAGGTAACCGCCGATGGGGGGTCTATTTTGTATGAAATGCATGTATGAAAATAGACCCCAAACATTTCAAGTAAGAATTGATAAATTCTTCGACAATACCCTGACATTTGTTTTAATAATGGATTTTTCTAAGAATAAATGTAGTTATTCATGGTATGCTTCATAATTTGGTCGGTATTTTGGATTTTTTTACTAATCGACGAACATCCGCAACGTTTTTCCTCGCTCGCATCCAGTACGCAGCAAATAGAAACGCATATTGTTGTTTTTTTTTGCAGTTTGCGGACAATGATTACTTATATTTATTCTTTAGACAAATACTAAAAGTTTGGGACATAAAGGATTTATATTAAAAGAGTTTTTCCAGAAAAATCAAAAACTTGGGGTCCCAAATAGACCCCATCGGCAGGGGTAGGTTAATTTGATTTTTTTATTCATACTTTTTAATTTGGAACGACTAAAACCAGAGACTAGTATTTTTTTTATACATAAAACGAATACACAAATAATGAGGTATATCATATATTAGTATAATCAGTGAGGTTTCGTGGGTAAATTATTTGTGGACTTCGTAGAAGATTAACCCTTTGGGCTCCTATGTCTAGTATGACTTGACATTTTTTTCGGGCAGTTTTTTTTAAGTGTACCCCGGTTTTTTCATTCTGTAGCATAAATATTATTTTCTAACAAATTCACTCAAAATAGCTCGGAGTTGGAAAAAAAACTTTGGAGCCCCAAAGGTTAACAATTTAAAAAAGTATATTCCAAAAGTGACTCAGTATGAAAATATACCCCATCGGCACGGCTAAGTTAACACGTTCCGGTCTGCTGGGTTCCGCGCCGAGTTTTGCGTGGAAGCCGGGCGATTTCGCGAAAAAAAATAGCAAAAGTTAAGTACTTCAGTTAAATCGATGTAACTCTGATACCATTTAAGTTACGTCAATAATTTTTTTGTTGTGTTCAGAAAGGTTATCTATGTAAAAAAAAATAAAAAAACTGTGGCCTGCCGTATCAATGAAATATAAATGATTTTTGATTTAACATCAGCGCCAACGAGGACTCTAAAACGCGTCCCCCGTACTTTTACGTTAGCTCGCGAGGACGCGTTTTCGAGTTCCCCGGACCGCAACGTGTTAAGGTAGATACGCGTACGAGTCAGCGCATATGGTTCGAAATATGATCGTTGGGGTAATTCAATTTAGGAAATACTGCTAAATTATTAATAATTTTTGTTATGAAAAAAATCGTTTTGAGAGTTGAATTTTGAGGCCCCTGAATTAATGAGACTCCAGGCGCGCGAGCCTTATGTGCCAGAAACATTGAATATATAGCTTTTGCTTTAATATGATAATACGGCTTGCGTGTTTACTGTCTTGAAATACACTGCCTGAAAGATATCTCTCTTAAGAATAATGCTTTCAGCAATATTTAGATTGATTTTTGAAGAATATCATTGACATTTCGTGCCGATGAGACTCATACTCAACGAAATGTTGTATCCATCGCGTGTATAAATAATGAAGTCAAATACGACGACGACGACAGTGCCCGCTCATTGTTTTCAGCGCAAATATTGTTTCAGCGGCTAATGTAAATAAATTATTATAACAGGTGGGTGTGTATGGAATTCATTTGCCAGGTGGATTCGCTGACGTCGGCCATGGCGTGCACTCTCCGATAACGACGATGCGTGACACCATACGATTATGTGGTTTGGTTTTCGCGCTCTTAGCTGTGAGCTCTGCGAAAAATCGACCTTGAAACGTTCACGTTAAATTCACGTAAATCGCGATGCTCTGGCGATAATGGCAACCTGTGGAATACCGAGTTGAATGGGCCGCTTGATACTAGAGAGTATTTTTCAGCAAAAAAACGTTCGAAATTATTCGCAATTAAATCCGCGCATAACTTGTTGCAAAATATAACTTGTCATAAAATGTCACCTACTTACTCACGGAACGGAAACGCATCAATTATGCGTAATCATTTATGATTTAAACGGCAACATCCGCATTGTGGTTATACTTGAACGATATACGAGCGCGCAATAATTATTTTTTCCGTCGGAAAATTCGAGTCGGAAAATTCGATACGTTAAAAAATGCCATATTTTATGTTTTAAGCACCGTGCCGACCTCACTCATGACATGATGTCATTGCCTCGACGACGTTTGACAGATTTTACGTACGAATTTAATTTGCTCTAATGATTATCGTGTGGTTTTTGATATCGATTGGCCCAAGCGATCGTTTATTTGAGGATACGTGTTGACACACCTGTTTGACACATCTTATATTTTGTCGAGTATCTCACGAATATATTAGGTGTACCAATTCCAAAATCAAAAGTATTTATTCAAATATTTTTAACCATATTAGGTAGAGTCATAAATAACTTCCGAATTTTTATCATACTTTATTTTGCTTTAAAAAATTATGTATTCACTGTTAAATATAATCTTCTCCCATCTCATTGGCAATTTAACAATCTAGCACCCGCTGGTTTCATGCGAAATCTACTACACCTAAACCCGCATCTTTTTATCGATCTTGCGATTTTGCACGGCTCTGTAAA
>JAGXCT010036247.1:0-111333 GCA_022495035.1 Philopotamus ludificatus
CCACGAACACCCACAATTATTTATTATATATGCACGCCATCAAAAAATGGGATTGTCAAAATAATTTTAATTAAAAATTAATTAGTTTTTAATTAAATGTGATTTAATATGCCATGCTATTCTACTATTATATTGTATTATGTGGAATACCTGTGTGTATGGATACTTAATTATTAAATATATTGACCCAAGTACCATAAAGTCTATCTTTATGCACTTTTAAATCCAGTCCCATGTACGAATAACATTAAAATAAAATAAAAAATCGTCACAATGTCCGTTGATTTGATATAAAAAAAATACCTTTGATGCATATTGATATTAATATCCTTTCCATTGGCTAAGATGACCTTTTTCAACCTATCTGGCAATATTTTAACGTCTCTCTCATAATAGTTTGGAAGTTTACAGCCAAAATACTCATTTGGTCTATTGTTAACGTCCTCATACAGCCCGTGACTTTAAAAACAGGTGGGCATGATGATGTTGAAGTGCCTCCCCCCCACCGTTTTTAAAAAAAAAATGAACTATATATACTTTTAATACAGTGAGGTCGAACCAGGAAAATCGGTTTTATAAACATTTATTAATTAATTAATTAATTATAAACTCTTGTCCCTTGTGTAAGTGTGTGAAACACGAGTGTTCAAGAATTTTTAATCGGCAATCGATCGAATTATGGAAACTTTCATCAATCAGTTGATGATGTTCAAATTTCAGAAAAGAGAAATTTAAAATATAGTCGAAAAAGGTTGACGGTGCCGTTTATTTTTGGAATCGAGTATAAAATATAAACCAGTGGGGCATATACAGGCCTGCCCTAAAGAGAGTTTTACGTAGCAAACGAAAAGCGATCTTCTGTATAAGGTAATACGGAACTTTTCTCTTTATCTCTACTGACTGATCCTTAACTCCTAATCCTGCCAATGTTTTCCTAACTAGTACAAAACAGTTACAACATTTTCTCCGTATCAAATAATAAAATACCTTGGAAAAACAGCATTTCCGCTACCTAGGAATACTATGTCAGCTAGACTTACTACTTTGTCGCTTGCGAATAATATTTGATCTAATATGGAACTGAACCGAAAACGGAAAAAGCGTTATTTTTGTCGAAACGAAAACCGAAGCTGAACCGAAAAAAAATATCGGTTTTAATAATTATACCTCTAATTAATTATTATGATTTTTTATATCTCAAAATTTAAGATTATTTCAACTATAGATATTGGTATATGATACAACTTTCAACTACAACACTGAAAATTTATAATTAATATGATCATTGTGTAAAAAATGACTTATAAAGTTGCTTGTTGAAAGTATTCCCTCAATTCACTCAATCCTACAAGTTCAAATTTAAAGAATTACTGCACCAGATGTTCCTCACTCCTGTCAGCTATCGACTGATGCAATATTAATTTATAAACGTCAATTGATATTGAAGTGGTGATAAAAACAGATTGTTCCAATATTGGAACACTGTAAATATTCGGAAATATTAGAAATCACATTCAACCAAATCAAATCTATTTTATTTTGTCATAATTATCACCCCAAAAATACAGTACTTCCGCTACTTAAAATAAAAAAAATGCTATAAATATATAATACGTAAAATTCGTGCATATTCCACTAATTATTATAAAAATATCAATATTGAATGACGCATAAATGCGTCAATAGCTTTTAACGATAGTTTTCGAAATAACGCATAATTAAGTAACTGGAAAAAAAGGATTTTAATTGGAATTTGTAAAAGATTTATCTGATTTATCATAGATTTAATTAATAAAATTGAGTTTAAATAATTCTGGGTCATAATTTACTCAGCCCTGTCACGTAATCGATTGATTCGATTGGCTTCAAATGTTAGTTACCATAAGTTCTCCATAATAATATGTAAACTATACGAAAATGTCCATAACTTCCAACTTTCCATTCGAGCGTTTAACCAATAGAATTAATTACTTTGGCGACAATAGCAGCTTGCACGGCGTTAGAAACATATTCAGCGCTAAATCCATTTCATATTTCAAACGGTAATTCAATAAATTATCCAGAATTTCAAATTAATGGGATCTGGAAACGTATTATATATAGAATATTCAGGATATTTAAATTAAATATTATTATATTTATTTATTATATATAGATCGATATGGATAGTGTTTATTTGTCTGTCGTGCTTCGGCATGACGTATATACTGAGGCAGGGTACGAAGCTGTTTGAAGAGGAAGCGATATCGTTCGTACCGGAAACAACCTACCTCCATTGGAACACGGACTTCCCGGCCATAACAATCTGCGAAGCCGTCGATAACGATAAGCTGAGAGATTACTACGAAGAGTTAGTCGCACCCATACAACGCCAACTCGCCAATACTTCCGGCTAAATTTAGCATTTTCCGTTTGCGCGTTCTTTTTTTTAAATAATTTACCAACGGGGGCGTGGCCCCCGAATTCGGCAATAAATTATGCTCATTCCCGACCGCAGTAAATTTTTGCGGCGATGTTCTCCACTTCGAATTTTATTTTATGGCCTCTAGCATGATCTCGAATAAAAAACTTTTTAATGTATTATTATTTCAGAAACGACGTGCCCATAAAATTGACGTCGTTCTACAAAGAGATTATTTTCTTGGACAGTCAACACTATTGCAGAAATTGTGCCAAATGTAAGGATATGAATTGTCCGGTCGATTTTAAAAATATTATCAAAACGTATCGCTCTCCGTGCAACGAAACGATCGTACGATGCTCGTGGAAGGGCCAGGTATTTATTTCAGCTCTGACGATCGTTTTTTATTAAGATTTTATTTATTATGTATTATTTTACAGATCTTTCAGTGCTGTGAGAGATTTCTAGTTATGGATACGGAATATGGAGAATGTTTTGTGTTTAATTCGCAACAAACTGACCCTAACAGAATTCATATTTCAAATCGAATAACTGGACCTGGATATTTAGAATTTGCAGCAATGGAAACTGTCATGGTACTTATTCGTTTTTTTTATTTTTATTATATGGTTATAGGAAATAATATTTAAAAAAAGACATGTTTTAACACTTGACTAATCAACAAGTATGCACACTTCTATTTACGGTGGTTTGAGCCAAACGCGTTTTAATAACCAAAGAAGAAAAATAAGTTTTGAATTCACCAAATAATTGAATCTATAGAAAAAAGTCTGATTGTCTGGATAGAAGTTTTTTTATCGATACTAAAAATAGTGAGAGGGTGACGTATGATAGGATCATCAGAGAAGAGTTCATACACGTATTTCAACCGATTTGGTATCAAACCTTTATTAATACTCTATTAAATATATTATTTCTCGATCATCATATTATATTTTTTTTAATATTATCTATTATTTAAAAATCATAGTCAACCTAGCCGTGCCGATGGGGTTTATTGGGCACCCAAATTTTTTATTTTTTCCCAAATAACTCTTTTATTATAAATCATACATGTCACAAGCCTTGTCTATTTGTTTAAAAAAGTCTAAAGAATAAATATTATGAATAGTTATTGTCATATATTGTCGGAAATAACAATATTCGCTTCTGTTTGCCACGATCGCGATGTTTTTTCTCGTTCGCATCCGGTACGATGAGCTGAGTGGGAGTGAAACGTACGAATGACACGTGCTGCGAGAGCTTAAACTGCGGCGAGACATCGCTGAGAGCGTTGGCATTTACCCGTTATATTTCTTAGTCAAAATATCGACCAAATTATGAAACATATAATATGCTATATGAATAACTATTTTTATTCTTAAAATAACCATTTTTTTAATGATTTTTTATGTACATCAAGTAATACATTTAAGTCAAGATATTGATGAAGAATCGTCAATATCTTGACTTGAAATGCTTGGGGTCCATTTTAGACCCCTTTCGAACGACTCGATTATTTTCGAGCCGCCATTATGGATCCGTTAAAAATCGTGAACTAAATCTGGAATTATTGCTCTACTCTGTTACAGTATATGAGGCTGTTGTCTTCTGGGCTTATATGATAATAATGTAGATGAATTAATAGTGACATACTCATGTTTACATTCCACGAATAACTTAAGAGTTAAATCTGCTGATCTTCAATCGTTTATTAATTATACGCTAAAGAATATAATTAGTTCCAGTCTAACAATCCAGTAATTTATACGGATTTTCTTGGATTAGGATTGAATATATGTTAACTTTAAGAACTTCATTAATACAAAACAAATAATGAATCACATGGAAAATTGAAGAGTTGGAAATTCTACTACAAGAGCCTTGTCCGTTTTCGAACGTAGATTATATGAACACTGGTGTTTGTATTTTCTTCATAAGCTTATTTTTAGGAAGCTGGAACAATTTTTATATTTCCTTCACGATGGTCTGCATTTGGCGATACTTTGGTCCACAATTGTTGTTTTCAAAGTACTCAATTTTAGATTTTTTTACGGTATCCAGAAGCTCCTGTTCCGTCCATGTAATCTTTAACATTCTTGTATAATATCACATTTCAAATGCCGGTTATTGTTCGCTGAAATTACCTAATAAATCTCATAGCTTTAAGATATGCGATTTCATCATAATCATTTGCCAACCACGAGACAATCACTCGCTGAGCGTATGGGCCTTAATAGACTCTCGATTGGTAAACAAGGCCAAAGAAGCAAAAGAGTCTCACATGTGACGTGAAGGTTCCCCTTTTGTGTTCATATCTCGGAGATCCAAGTCGTCTTGGTATGCGGTTTTTGGTAAGAGTTTCCTTATCTTGGTCACTTCTACACTGTTGGTATTGGATTTTACCCTCCTGGCTGTGTCTAGGCAAATAGGAGAGGGTTTGCCTCGGTATTCGTTTTCCTCTTCTCTAGGTTTATTTGCGTATAACGAGTCACAAGTTGTTCAAGTTTTTCTCTATCCTTCATCCTTCTCTAGATTTATACGTCATTCATTAGTCCTCTCTCAGTTCAGTTTACAGAATCTACAGCATGTAGATTTCACGTTTTTCATATTTCCAAGTTTACAATGAATCTTACTGCCAGTTCAATTCCGTTCAGTTTCGTTCTCAACGCTCTTAATCCTCATTTATCGTAAGAATGGTCCTAAGTATTTCATAGATAGTCGTCCTTTATTTTTATGTTATGTTAGTCCAACTCCGTCTATTTAGCTGAAAGATCTGTTTTCAGTCCAATTTAAAAATATCTATACATTTCTCTAGAGTCTTGACAGAGATGGGTGGGTATCATTGTAGTGTACCAAAGGGTAGAAGATATTTTATTTTATACCCCCCTGGCTTTTGCTAAAGAATTCCCCTCATACTCCGATATGTTAACATTTCGGACGTTTTTTAATTCTATAGATTTTGTATATAAGGGTATTTAGATAATAAATAATTTCTATATAAAAAAAAATAGATTAACTACATATATGCAAACATTTTTTTTTTTATTTATTGGCATAAAAAAAAATAGTTTTATTAAAAATCATGCATTTTCATATCACACTGCTGCAGGGCTATTGGGCTTTTTTGGTATAGATCGCACTGTCAATCTTACGCAAAACACTATCACCTGATCTTTCAAAAACGATACTTCGACTTTAAAATCTCCGTACATTATCGGAACTGGGATTTGTCCATCGTAAACGTAATTTTGCAACCTGATTGTGACCTAAAAATAAAACACGAATAATAATTAATATCCATAAATACGGTATTATAAATATTATATTTACCGGTGGAATAGGGCATTCGTCCGTTAAGTTCATAAATCTTAGTATTTTCTTGAATTTAATCGGAATATATTTCATGAAGAAATTTTGACATGCATATTCTTCGTATATATCCAAAAAATGGGGTTTCCATCCACCATCTCCCCATTTGGACACCGTAAAATTTATCTGTTGATTAAAAATGGTGTTCCCTTAACTAAATTAAATTATATTAAGCATAAATTATGCATCGACTTACTGCAAGATGTTCATCCAAGGCGACGGTCTCCGTTTCAAATATATAATTAATAACATTATGAGTTCTGTTATATTTATTAATACTGATATTGTAAGATGCGTATTCAGTGTTCTCTCCACATTTTTCAAGATTTAGAAGTTGTATCTCTGCTGGGCCCTACGTGTTTTAAATATATATTACTTATTCCAATAATATAATATATATAAAAATAATTTACTATAAACTCTGCAGAGATTAAGTAGGCCCATATATTGATCACCAAAGTATATTTTAACCAAGCATACATCGTCAGTCAGGGCGATAGAACGATTGACTATGGAATTCTCCGTTGTAAATGAATCAGAACATGAAGAAATATAATTTATATAGAATATTAATACAAGTTTTAATTCATCATACATATAATTGCGCGGCATCATTATAAAAGGTGTTATCAAATTAGATTTTATCATAAACCCCTTTTTTACAATTGTGTATATTAAATCATAATATCAGTACTCGTTAATAATCATTAATAACACATTAGGAAAATTACACGGTTTTAATTAGAATACTGTTAGCGTGATGTGATTGAGGATCCCTTAACACGTAACCGACCGCAGAATAATCAGTTGGTTTTTCGATTCTTGTTTACCATCGGCTGGAAACCAATTAATTAGCTTTTCAGAGTCCGATCTTTATATGCTGTACATTTGTTTATTTATATACAAAAGAAATGTATTTATTGAAATATAATATTAGATGGACCCAAATGTAATGTCGGATTTTCAGAAAGCATAGTTTTAGATCAGTTTTCTTCAGTCATTTGACTGAGAAACACGTGCTTGAATATTTTCTGTGTCGTGAGAAGTCTCCAATCTCCAAATTTTTTTTTACATGTCCCTTTAATATTGACCGAGACGTGTCCTTCAGATGAACATTTGCGTAGCTGTATGCTGTTTCAGTTTCACGCCAAAAAAAAAACGCAACGGAGGCAACAAAAAATATTTGTGATGTTTATGGAGACGCATTAAACATCAAGAAATGTCAAAGATGGTTAAAAAAAATTAAATCAGACTATATATATTTGTAAAACGAGCCTAAAGTGGACGTTTCCGTGAAGGGGATGAAACAACCCTGAAGGAAGAGGTTGAAAAAAATCGGACTCTTATATTATCATCATTTTTCGCTCATTAGAGAATTATTTACGAGATTTTTTTTAAATTTCAGACTATTTCGATTCTAAACCTGCAGAGTTTTATAAAAAAGGCATTTTAGATTTACCTAATACATGGCAAAAAAAGGTCATAGAAAATATTGGTTTGATAAATGATTAAAAATATGAGTTTTAGTTTCATTAGAAAAATACGACATTACATTTGGGTCCTTCTAATAATATACAGTCAAACCGGTTTTTGTGTCTTAAAAAGTCTAATGAATAAATATTATAAAAAATCATTGACCTTTATTCTCCTTAATTACAAAAAATAAATAAAAACAACAATATTCGCTTCCGTTTCGGCACGGGAGCCATGTTTTTTCTCGCTCGCATCCGGTGGGATGTGCAAGTGCAAGTAAAACCGTACCGGTGACACGTGCGGCTACAAATCTGAGACGGCGGCATGTCCTCAGTCTGCGGTGGGACGTCGTAGAGTTCGTTATTAACTAGCATATTATGAATAACTATTTTTTATTTCTAAAGTAATCCATTTATTAACACATTGCGTTGTTTGCGAAGTTTTGCGTTGGGCCGGGCGATTTCGCGAAAAAAATAGCAAAAGTTAAGTACTTCAGTTAAATCGATGTGGCTCTGATATTTTTTTTTGTTGTTTTTAAAAAAGTAACATCAGCGCCAACGAGGACTCGAAAACGCGACCCCGTACTTTTACGTTGGCCCGCGAGGACGCGTTTTCGAGTGCTCCGGACCGCAATGTGTTAACATTTTAAGTCAAGATATTGATGAAGAATTAATTATATCTTGACTTGAAATACTTGGGCCCCTTCAAAAAACTAGCTTGACATTGAACATTGTCACAGTCTTCAGAAATGAGGGAGAGTAGAGTAATAGTAGCTTTTACTCATTTCAGCAGTACGGCCATTAAATTGCAATGAAGTTAATAATTCATATTCGATAGGAAGCCAAATATTTTTTTAAGTTTAGTGACACACGTGACATTTCTTTTGAAGTCAAAAATTTCTCAAAAATTCTAGAGACTTTTCATCTCTTTTTTTCCTTATCCTCATTTATGTGAGAATTGTTTTAATTTTGTATATCATAATATCATGCTATAAATATAAGCCTTCTATTTTACAGATAGACATTCACCACCCAGACGACGTGATATACAGCAATTTCGACAAACAAATAATAAATGGCAACGAGGGGGATCTGCCGTTCGGTTCAGAGTTCGAACTGCGCTTTGCGGTAACACAGTTTTAGACAGCGCGGCCGTCAGGTGCGGCAACCTAATGAAGTGTGGCATGTCGTAGGTGGAGGAGACGAGCAACGACGAGGCGGTGCAGGGGGTGGCGGCCTCCGCTCGGGGATGTCTCTTTGCCGACGAGGGCGCGCGCCTCTACCCCCGCTACAGCCACTCCGCCTGCATCGTGCGCTGCCGAGCTCGGCGACAGCTAGCTACCTGCGGCTGCACACATCACATGCTCCCGCGCATGGGTACGATATCCGCCATATTGGATTTGATCGCCAAATCGAATCCCGTCTATACCGTTTTTTTTTTTAAATAAATTTACTATTTTGACATTCGTCATCGATACCGTACACTATTTACGTAATAAAATATAATTTTAAATATTTTTATCGCGTAAGATAACACTATAAAAAAATGATTAATATAAATCTTTTTATGTTTTACAGGTGCCGAGCCGATATGTAACATCACGGGATTAATATGCCTCACGGCCTTAGCCGGTAATATATTATTCGTATAATATTTCAAAATATGTCGCGAATGAAATGGGATATCGGAGCATATGTTAATTCCCGAATGGTTACCTGCTTTTTTCCAATAGATAAAACACGAAAATACTGCGGGAAAACAACCTGAAGAAACTTATCCATAACTCTGGCGTCAGAAAGTTATTCTTTCGAAACATTGGACATAACTCAAAAATGTATTTTATTTTATAGAGACGCATACGGAGGAGGAGGATATCGACTCGCCGTGCGGATGCCTGCCGTCTTGCGAGAACCCAAATATAATACGATCTACATGAGGAAAACGTTATAAAAATTAACAAATATATATATATAAATATTATTATATTATTATAATGTATTATTGATTTTAGATTGAATACGGGAGAATTGACCGACGAGTTGATCGAGCGTGGGCACAATTATCTCGATTTACATGGAATGTTTACCGACTACGAGGATTAAACGTTTGTTGATCAGATCGTCTCTAGATTATGTCGGTGAGATATCTATCCTATATCGTATTTAAACGTTATTAATATAATTATTTGAATGTTTGTGTTATTTTTTAGTGTTTGTCGGCGGCACCGCCGGCATATTCTTCGGCGCTTCCATTCTCAGTTTGATCGAAATATTTTATCTAATGTTTATTAGAAAATTCCACGCTTAAAATATATGGCAACGTATTTTCCGCGTTTCAGACAATAACGCGATGGTTTCGTATAATAAATTTAAATTTAATATGATTGTGTTTTCACTCAACCGCGATATTGCCGTTCCCTGTTGATTCTACTACCTTCGTCTAACAATAAACTGCTCCAGAAAATTATTCGACTAAATCAAATTTTGAGATATTCACCCTTTCGCTCGTAAATCCTATTATAATCTAAATTAAATTATATACATGGACATGATTTTTAGCCCCCCGCTTTTTTTATTTTAATTTATGTTTAATCGATCTCGAATTTGACAGTTTATTATTTTTTTTAGTGTTTGAAATCGTCCTGTCAATAAACCAGTACACGTTCATAGATTATAATGGTTTAGAATGTTTTGCGATTTTTATATAATAAAATGATAATTATTTTTCAAGGTGTCTTTAATTAAATTACATTTTTATAATGAGGCAACAATCTATAATAATTATTTAATTTAATAAATATTCGCACTTATAAGAGACATTGAGAGCATTTTTTTCTATCACTAGACTTGTATTTAAATAATGTTGTCTAGTGATTTCGTTGATTTAAGTTAACATTTATATCCCGAGACTGTATGTTCATGTAGTAAATAATAATAAGATACATTTATATGAAATTTCATTAAAAAACAATACATAGATTTTATTAAAACGTTTTCTCTGTGCTTAGTAGCGCTTAACTAATTAGTTCATATTTTTATTAAACCTTGTATATTATTATCCGGTTATCCGGAAAAAGATCCATACCTAGCCTTGGCGATAGCCTATTGAGGACCCCAAATTTTAGATTTTTCTCGAATGACTCTTTTTTAACATTTTATGAGCCGCAAGGTTTTACATCAAACCTAGCCGGGGGCCGCATGTTTTCATGTAATGATAATCCAAGCTAACATGCACGTGTATCCACTGTGGTCAAATAGAATTACATTGTGCATCGTTATCAGAAAAAATTGCCAAGTGGGGGCGTGAACGCGTGAACGGAAGGCGTGAACGGCTCATAACGCTTGGCTACAAAATCACGCCTTTTGGCGTGAACGGGCTCATAAAGTGTAAATATAACTCCACATCACAAACTTTTCGTATATGTCTAAAATAGTCTAAAGAATAAATATTATAAATAATCATTGAGCTTTATGATCTGCAATTGCAAAAAAACAACTATATTCGTTTCTGTTGCCACGGGCGCGATGTTTTTTCTCAATGGATGAAGAATTCATCAATATCTCGACTTAAAATGGTTGGGGTCTCTGAGAAACCTTCTTCAGACGACGAGGTTGTTTTTAAGCCGCCGTGACGGATGGGTTTATTAGCAAAAAATATTCTTCTAAAATATAGTTGACCTCGTTACTTAATCCATTTTTTATTTCTTGTGTAGTTTTTGATCTCTTCTAATGAAATCTAGAAGGTTTCAACCCACAACATGAACCTAAATATTTTTTTTACTTGCATCTGTATTATTTTTATTATTCAGTGAAGGATCTAAATAGATAACAATATGCGAATACGAGGGATGGGAAAGGACTTCCAAATTAAGCTGTTTTGGGATTGTAGTGTTGAAAATAATTATTTTTCTATTAGTTTCAGGCGTTTTTCCTTCGGATTTTGATTCAATGTGTCTGATTATCAACAGACTTTTGCGGTTATAGTTTAGTCTACTTTTAATAAATGAAAGTAAATAACTCCACTCATATTCCATTAAATGCATACATGAACCTTTCGAAGGGTTAACCCTGGCTTTTGGGTTGGAACGGGTGTTTATTTCTTGGAAAGGCATTTTTTTTGTCATCTTCGGGTTACAATTTAGTTTTTGTAATAATTCATTAATTAATTAATAATAATATTATACTTTGGCCAGGATCTAATTCAATTAGAGAGTTTGGCATGTCGTCATCGAACTTTGAGGGTCTTTCTGATTTAGGGGCGTCCTCTAATCCCCTATCACCCGATTTAAACCGTCGAAACTAAAATTTACATCTGTTTTCAGTCAGAACTGGTCCCTAAATCTCGACTTTTGCGTCCTTAGTCGCGTTTAAGCCCTAAACCTATAAAACCAGTTACGAATGTGTTTGTTTTGACATTTTATCCTTAATAATAAAATATTTTTTTGTCATTAAAACTAAAGCTAACGAACAATACAACACACGATAAATTATAAAGATTTTAAATTCACCGTGACTTGACACAAACTGAATTCAAACGTATATGGATACATGGATATCTTTCCGGATAACTTATTATATCCAGTTGATTAGGGATTGCTTTTGTAATATCCCAATAAAATTATTTATATTATATGGCAATGTACATATATTAGAAATAAAATATAATTAGCCCTCCTATAGCGCCGAAGTAGGGATCACGTTATAGAAAACATGGGGGCATATAAAATTTGGGGCTAGGTTAGGTTTAATTGGTATTAGATTAAGATATATTAGGTAATAATAATTATATTTTGTTCCATATCCCCGAAAACTTGAAGCCGTCAAATCAAACACATAAGATAAATATATTAAATAACACTTAGTATAAATACATTATATTAATACTAATACATCACGCTAACGGTATTTTAATTTAAAGCATGTAACATTCCTAATGTGTTATTAATGATTATTAACGAGTTCGACATTAGTTTTCAACACATGCAATTGTAAAAAAAGAGCTATTATGATAAAATCTTATTTAAAAACATCTTTTATATTAATTCCGTTCAAATTACATAAACGATGAATTAAAATTTGCATTGACATTCTATATAAATTATATATTTCATTTTCTGATTCATTTGAAACGGAGACTGGATTTAATTCCATAGTCAATCGTTCTGACACCCTGATCGACGATGTATGATTGGTTAAAATACATATGGGCGATCAATATATTGTTCCACTTAATCTCTGCAAAATTCATTGTAAGCTATTTTATAATTAATTTATATTATTGAAATAAGTAATATATCTTTAAAACATATAAGGTCCAGCAGAAATACAACTTCAAAGTCTTGAAAAATGTGTAGAGAGCACTGTAGACGCAGCTTACAATATCAGTATTAATAAATTAAACAGAACTCATAGCGTTATTAATTTTATATTTGAAACGGAGACCGTCGCCTTGGATGAACATCTTACAGTAAGTCGATACTTAATTTATACCTAATATAATTTGATTTAGTGAGAGGAATAAAGTTTTTAACTAACAGATCAATTTGACGGTGTCAAAATGGGGAGATGGTGGATGGAAGCCGCATATATTGGATGTATACAAAGAGTATGCATGTCAAAATTTCTTCATGAAATACATTCCGATCAATTTCAAGAAAGTGCTTAGAATGTTGAACCTAAAGGAAGATTGTCCACTTCCACCGGTAAATAAAATATTTATAAAACTGTATTTATATGTAGATATTGATCAATATACATATTTTATTTTTAGGCCACAATCAGGCTGCAAAATTATGTTTACGATGGACAAATCCCAGTCCCGATGATGTGCGGAGATTTTAAAGTCGAAATATTATTTTTAAAAGATCACGTAATAGTGTTTTACATGAGGTTTTTCGTGAGATCTATACCAAAAAAGTACATTCCAATGTAACATGAAAATATGCTTTATAAATAATAATACTCTCTCGATGCCTTTAAATATAAAAATGAAATGTTTACATCGAATTATATTATTTTTATATTGAAATATATAATATACAAATACATAATCTATATACATAGTTTGAAAAATAAGTAAGATAATATTTTCATATCACAATTTTTAAAAATTCTTAAAAACTATTGTTATATTTTTCATGTGAATTTGATAAGTATTTTATAAATATTATACAAATATATTTTTAAGATATTCTCTATAAAATAAGATTTGGGCCTTCATAAACATCTGAATTCACATAAGTATGTATTACAAAATGTTAATGGTTGAGAAATTATTTTATTTTATAAATTTTTCAAAACATTTTCAGCAAATTTATGACACATTTTATCAAAATTAATAGGTTAAGTTGTGTATGTTATTGTCTTTACAAAAATGACAACTGAATTAATCGCAGTGTTGCCACTGCTAAAAATAAAAAAAAATCACAATAATAAATACACTTCATAAATGGTAATCGCATTCAGGGCCTATGAGAGAGGGAGACATGGGGCAGCTGTGCTGGGCCTCTAAATATTAGGAGTGTCAACTTGGCAATATGTTAGACAAAAATATAGAGAAATGCGAAACAGAACGAAATTTAAATCTAACCCAACGACAAAAATTAAAACAAATAGAATAAATTCAATGGTATTGTTTCAATCCTATGCTTATTTTAAATTCTGAATGGCCTCTAAAATATCGGTGGCCCCGGATCTTGTCTTTTCATTTAAAAGAGCTCTTATCGTTTATTTCCTATTTAATTGATTCCCGTTTATTATTACAACCACAATTAAATCATAAATTAATATAATCTTCTCTCGGCAGTTGTAGCATGAATACGCCCCTGCATTTCGCTCTATCGAGAGATAGAGCCACATTGAGTATGTGCTTCACAAGTACGTCGCCATGGCGACACTGGGGACTGTCCTCTCGTCAACTTGGCCATTTATAAAGACCACCATTCACTCTAAGCAGACAACACATCGGACATCATTGGCCCTCGCCGACATAAAGCATTCACTACAAGTCGATTGGGGGAGTCAGTGAAATCAACAGTAATGACGAGCAGATCGACGACGTCACTTCGACGTATTGAAACCGACATGATCGCCATATTCTGTATTCGCACTAATGTCGAATGAACTGTACAAGTGTATGTAATGAAAATTCCATCAATTAAATAAACATGAAGTCAGATAATTCATACCTAAGATCATAAAATCTCCACATTACTAAGTTTTATTTATATTATTTTCAATCCCAGTCAACCAGAAAACGGAGGTAAGGAAGATCAATCGCATTATTTACAATACGTCACAAATTTATGTTAACACTATATCGGGACGCTCTTAGCCATTAGTCCGGATAAGTTTGCTGTATAAGAAATGTAGAATGATAAATTACCCAATTTAACATTCGCCAAGGTTGCATACGTTAATATTGAACGCATGTTTAATTTTTAATAAAGTATTGATTATGTATTAGTGAAATTATGCTACATTATTTGAAATAAATGTAAATATTTTTAATTCATTGCACTGATTTAAGTTTAGTATCTAACGTTAAAATGTTTTGACTAGGGAATGAATAAGAGAATGGAATTGGAGTAGCTGGCTGTGCAGGAGTCGCTTGTAGCTGCAAGTGGGTCACACTGACGCACACACACATCGGCCCCGAGCGGCCCGGGCCCGACTTCAGGCCGGTCGCGCTCCTGTTTGTAAACAAACGGCCCATGCCCCGCCCGGGTACGTGGCGCCGCCTCCGCCCTCCTGGCCCCTCGCGACACCTGTCACTACCTCCCCACCGTGCTTTGCCACAAATTCCCAGTTGAATCCATCAAATCTGTCATATTGTCAACATCTTGGAATGGTTTCCTTACCCAATCCCATTGACAACACCACCACTGCAATGCTTACCATTCACTCTTCACCCAACATCATGCAATGATATATATTTACAAATTCAAATATATCCTCAGACATATGTCAAATCTATAAATGAGCACAGCTTTGACATAAATGTCATCTGTACCGAATTGTTGTGGAATTTTAATGCACGCTTCATTTACCAGATTGCAGTTTGAAATGGAGCAACTACGGGTTCAATGGACGGAATTCCCGACGAGCCTAACGGGAGCTCTGGGCCAGCTGCAACATGCCGGCGAATTAGCCGACGTGACTTTAGCGTGCGAGGGTCGGCACATACACGCACACAAACTCGTCCTCTCGGCATGCAGTCCGTATTTTCGCGACGCATTCAAGGTGAATAAAACGCGTCAAATCAACTTATCAAACGTAAACATTGACCTATTTGGTTTTCAGGAGAATCCATGTCACCATCCAATTATCATACTGAAGGACGTATTAGCTCGCGACATTTTATATTTGTTGTCTTACATGTACCAAGGTGAAGTGAATGTCGAAGAAGATAAATTACCGTCGTTCATACAAACTGCCGAACTGTTGCAAATAAAAGGATTATCACCCGGCACTCTGACGCAGGTAAAGTTTTACACTCTGACAATATTTATAAGCATTTTTACTTTATTTTATAATTAAATTACCGTTTTCAGACCAACAAAAATAAATCTCCGCAGAATCAAAAAAAGAATTTAACTCAAATTAATACGATTCCTAAAAATATCCATCAATATAACAATCCATCTAATCAAATAATTAAGGATAACTTGCCAGCGACGAATACTAAAACTCAGTCACAGAAACGCAGACGTAACAGCACGTCCGATAAATTACCCGAATCGGATAACTCCAAAAAAATTAAAACTATTAAAGACAAAACTCAGACGACGGCATCGAAGAAAAATGAATCTAACGATAATTTTAAAACCGAACTGACGGAACAAGAAACAAATAACGAATCTACAAATAATAACGAAAACGCATCCTCCAGTACTAACGTATCTGATGAAAAACAAGCATTCATCGAAATAGAGGTAAGCTATTCATCGATGCATTATATTTAATCAAATTAATTGTAATTACTAATTATTTAAAAGCAGATTAAACACGAAATTGAAGATCTGCCAGATTTGGACGAAGAAGAATTCAACGATAGGTCCAACGACGACACAGGCACGGCTCCGTCTTCCCCAATCTCAAACTATGAAAACAGCATGCTTGCCAGATCGTTATTATCCGGTAATTTGTCCATCCAAATAATATGAGGTTGATACAAAAATATGAAAAATTTTCATTTTCCTTGAAAAATCTTTACTTATTCATCAATATTAATTTTGACAGCCTTCAAAGTAGTCCTCGTCAAATATATCATACCTGTGCCGGCCCTTTTTCCAATCTTCGAATTCTGTCTTTATTTTCTTGTGTGCATAACGTCATTCTTTCAACTTCGGGAATAGGAATAAGTAGCGGAAAGCCATGTCCGGAGAATAGGGAGGACGATACATCCAAAAGATATTGTTTTTTGCCAAAAATTCTTTCCACGAGTAATAACATCGACAGCCAACAAGAGAGCAATCTTCCAATATATAGGTTTAAAGCATAGGTTTTGACGTTTTAGTATGATCCTAGCAAAAAAAATTTTTTTCAGAACTAATGAATAACAACTGTTTTAAAATTGTCCCTTTTATATATAGGACGCTTCCTCTCAAAAATCTATTCAGTTTTGGTCTAAAAACATTTGCTATGCGTATGGAGAAGATTCACTTAAAATTCGACTGACACAAAGGTGGTTTACAACATTCCGATCTGGAGATTTTTCATATGAACTACGGACCGGGCTGCCTTTGAAGTCTGATTACGTCAAGTTAAAAGTCATAATTGACACCGATCCACATCAAAACACCAGGGAGATCGCTGTGAAGATCGCTGCGACCCCTTTTTGCATCAATTGGAGACAGCTGATGAATAATGGATTGTATACAATATCATAAACACAGAAAAGTCATTGGGTTATACCTGGACAAGTCCCCATTAACAACTTCGAAGGCCAAAATCCATAAGAGTAATGTTTGGTGTTTAGTGGGATTGCAAGGGTATTGTGTATTTTGAACTCTTAGAACCAAAAAAACAATAATGGCAGAACGATATTGTCAACAATTGACGTAATTAAACATCACTCTTAAAATAGACCAGAATAGTAAACAGAAAAGGGGAACTGTTTCGTGACGAACCAACATCAGTGGCTGATAAGGCCGCAGCCCCGGAATACCAAGGGGCCTCGAGGTCTTAAAATGTCTTTACATTCCTGTAATTGAAGAAAAAGGAAAGGAAATATTCAAAGAAATTAAATCTAGGACAACTTCATTAGAAAATTTGATCAATAATTTCAAAGAAAAATTTGCAAAAATGATAACAATAGGGCAAAACTATCTCAATGAACTTTTTTACTTGAAACTATCGAAATGAGCCTTTTTGAATATTTTTTTATCAATACAAGAAAAAAGAACACGACAAGATATTTTCAAAAATCATTTTCTGATATCTCTGAAAAATTAAACAATCTTTGGGGACTATTTTCATAAAAAATAGACCCCATCGGCATTGGTTTCGAGCCATCGTGACAGATCGGTTAATAACCTAATGAGACTTTTCTTAAAATATTTTTACTAACTTGAGTTTGGGGCCCCTGAAAATTTAACCTTTTGAGGCCCCACTTGACTTGATCCGCCACTGCCCAACATGAGCTAAATGAATTGAATTAGGTTGATATCAAGCACCCACTGTATTCTCCAGACAATGCTTCTTCTGATTATTATTCAGATCACTGCAAAAAAAAATAAATGGTATAAAAAATTATGCAATAGATCTCTCAATCCATTTTTTGCTTTAAAGTTAAGAGAGTTTTACTCGAATTTTAATTGATTAAAAAGCTACCAAAATGTGTGCCAATTTCTAATATTTTTTTTATCAAACCTCATATTTCCGCAATACATACACATGTGCTCATTATTTAATATTTTAAATTTTAGGTACGCAGTCCATAAAAAACGATTCGTCTTCAAACATGATGAATAAATCCGCTCAACTCGCCTCCAACGTATCGACCATTCGAAAACCACCGAACACTCCGACGAGTTCTTCTTCGACCAAATTCTCTGGACCCTCCGACGAAACCAACATAAAAACTGAACAATTATCGCCGCAATCCGACGTCATGGAATTTGAACCGGAGGTCCTAATATCCGAGCAAAACGAATCGTTGACATCCAATCGCTCCAGCAAAAACTCGTCTCAAACAATATTGAGAAGCGACCAGGCCGGAACGTCTCAGACGTCGTTTAATCAAGCGAACCATGCGGCGATATGCGGAGACTGTCCGCACTGCGGTACAAAATATTCAAATCAATCGGCTCTTAAGTATCACGTCCGGCTGATGCACTCCGATCTCACCAACCGATTGTGTTGTTATCTGTGTCCGTGTTCATTCACGATGAGAGATACGTTCAAAGAACACATGTGGAACACGCACGGTCAAAGAAATTAAACAACCGGCGTTAATTTTATATGTGCCTTAATATAAACTGGTATTTTATGTAATGGGTAAATTTATAACGAAGAACTAAACAGCTTTTGAGTCTTTCGTATGCTTATATGCTCGATTTTGATATTTGATAAATATATTAACATATCTTCGTAAGAATTTGTGCCTCTATATATATATATATTGTAATCGGGATATTTATATTCGTAAATTAACGTTAAAAGAAGTAATTTTATAATGCATTTTCGCTTTATATAAATATATTTATAGATCGATTGAAAATAACCGTATATCAAATCAGATTCGTAACGATATTTTTTTGTGTACAAACGTTCATGACATACGTACCAGTGTTCACTATTGTTTCAGTACTTAATTGTTATTTTGATCGTGACGAGATAAATTTTTGCAGTAATGTATATATTATTTTTAATGTTAATATGTTGATAATTATTTAGATATACATATTTTATTGCCATGATATAATATCACATGTTGATTACGTTTTTATGTAGTTGTACGGATATGCTTTTTATTAAAAAGACTGAATTTTATATGTGTAAATACATACTGAGCATTACGACACAGGTTAACAAATGAAACACGTTAATTTTTTTATATATGGAATTATTTACGTTTTAAATTTCGTTGCTAAATAATACTTTTCATCGAAAGCCAGTATGATGTTCGGTATCGCCTAAATTTTTTTTTTGTTGATATTCAAACAATTTCGAATTAATTTTATTGAAAAATTTGCTTTAATGTATAATGTACTCCGATCATACACTGAAATTTTCGATTTAGTATAAAATTCAGTATTACGTGTAAGTTTAAATTTTTTTTGTCTGTGCCATAATTATGTCCTAATTATTTTTAACGTCTACGGCTGATAACAAAATTTTATTAATTCGACTCATCACTTCACATTTTGTATAAATGTCCGTGGCAAAAAATTTCCAGGTCGTATTTTCATTGCGTTTAATGAATCTCTGGCGCTATAACCTCTGGATTTTGACCTCAAAGTCATTATTCCCTCACTTCCTGTCTCTTCAGTGCCTTGAGATCTTCCAATCATTCGAGCCATTGGCCTTTATTTGTTAGCTCTACCCAGAGGAAGCCTCTGTACATGAGATCTTTTTAGTTGCCTTAAACATGCACCAGGTCCTCCCCGTTACTACAAGACGAACATTGATTAAGATCCCATCCGCTTTGTCTCAAACGACAAAGAAAAATAATATGAGAGACTTGAGAGGAAAATGAATCATGACACCTCGGCAATGATTTTATTGAAGAAGAGCTAAGCAATAGTATAAAATACATGAAAACGAGAAAGAACCTGGAATTCATGACATTTAAACTGAAATAATTTATAATTTTGATCCAATCATACGAAAATGGGTACTAGCGAGAAGCTAAGCTCCCAAAAATTTGGAGCAAGGCCAAAATAATAGTATTACTCAAACTAGGGAAGCACCCATGTCACCCTAAATACCTTCAAACTGTACAAGAGACTAGTGATATCAAAAAAAGTCCTAGTAGTCGTAATACTCAAGCAGCCTTCATACTGGGGAAATCATGTCCAGGTCAAATCATAAATCAGACAGTTCATAGAAGACATCTGAAAAATTGACCCAGTTTGGGTCTTACCTGACTCTCGAATGGTAGTCGAGGCCGAGGGAGTCTAGGTCACATAATGGCGCAAGGACTCCCAATTTCACATCTGTTGTTCGGTGGCCCAATCCATGTTGGGTATGCGGTTTTTTGTAAAGAGTTTTCATTGAGAGGGGCATTGGACGAGTATTTTTTATCATTGTTGGTATCAGATTTTACACCCTGCCCACTTTATCCAGGCGAGTGGGTAGTTTATTTCGGTATTTGCTCTCATCTCTAGGCGTTCCGGCGTCACGAATCATAGCTAGTATCAACCTTGTTGCTCAATATCAATCCTATTATCATGAGAATGACTTTCCCAAATGGGGAGTCCCTTAGTAAGAAGGAAATGTTTTAATTTAAGGGGTTTCCTTCCCAGGGCATAATAGTTCTATTTGTTGGTGATCATTTGAATCTTGGTCGGCTATGTAAAGGAGCAAAAAGGTTTTTGATCAGTAATATGCACCCAGTTGCCTTCGCCCTTCTGGTGCACCCCAAGAACAACATTAGTTGATCGAGGAACAAGTCCCTCTGGCCAGGCAAACCAACGCCACATGCCTTAGCGATAGTCAGCTGCTGAGTTTAGAATTTCTTTCATCCGATCGAGTTTCCTCGTTGCTACTATGGCCTGGGACTTACAGGACGGGTCAAGTTTGTAGGGAGTGGTATTATGGCATGAAACAGTTGAAGAGACTATCCCGTAATTTGTCTTTAGGTGGCCTGGGAGCCAGATCAACCTACACCATTACTGATGGCAGAGATACTAATTAGTATTTCTTCACGGGCTCACGCCTGAAAGGGCTAGGACAGGGAAACATACCGTCTCTCGGTGATCCAAGAGGTTTCCCTTTTGTGGGTATACTGCGATGTCCATCTCCGTCGGTATATATTTTTTTTAGAGTTTTCCTTCTCAGATTAAAATGATTCTCAGAGAAGAGTCCCCTTAAATATTGACATAACTCCTTTTTCCCAGGTTAACAAGATGAAATCCCAGCTGCAGTTCTATTGTCAAAGTCAATAATTATTAAAATGTGCATGAAAAGAAATATTTTGCCACGAATGTATATAATCATTTTTTTAATTTTATATCGAATAAATATAGATATATTCTGATTAATGAATTAGCTGTATAAATATTTTAACACTATGTAATAAAACACGCTTTCCCCATAAGGCGACATCAATTGTAAACGATTGATATTGATCACATCGTCGTGTAAATATAAAAATCATTGTAAGTTTTATAAATTTTACGCTACGCATTTCAATTATATTGAATGAAAATCTATTATTTGACGGAAATTAGAAAACATGTGCCTTTCTACCCATTAAACATAGTAATTTTTTATTATAACGGGTGCTTACCGGAGAGCTTCCACGTAAATAATGCTGATATTAGTGTTATAACGCTGCTAAATATAATATAAAATATTTTATATTTAAATATACAATATATTTTAAATTAATTACGAGAACGGAGTCAGAATATATTGTATTTCTATTTATCGTATGCTGACAACTTCCCCAATATGTATTTCTATATTTTTAACATCAGAATTACGGAAACGAAGACTAATTTTTTATACGAAAATTTGGCAATTGCGTATTAATTTAACGAGAGATCAAATTTTATTTGTATTAATTTTGGAACTGCCATTATTTTTTATTCGTAAATCTTGCGCATCGAAACATATTAAAATTAATTCGAAGATTTATATAAACTGTTATAATTACTACGCCATTATTTATAACATAATTAATATTATGATAGAGGCTCGTATCAATATTTACTATTTATAAACAAACATATCTCTATCATTATTTTAAAATGAAAAGTTGTGTAGAATGAGAGCATTTATTAAATCAATCTATACTCTGTTTGATACAATTGAAATGTAATATTTTTTTACATTTTGTTATTAGTGCATATTTAAAGTTAAAGTATTTTATCGTGATGTTATGTTTTACGTTGTGGTGTCATTAATTATTTTTTTTATTTCATAAACATGGTGAGGATCATTACATATTCCAAATCCTCTAATTGTAAATATTTAATTGTAAATTCGTCTATATGATATATCTATGGTTTATGTTTTTTTATTAATAAGTATAAATATTATTATTTAATAGTTATTTTAAATATTATATTTATGACACAAGTTTTTCTTCTCAACATTTATTATTGTTTTTGTATTGGAATCGTACAAATTTTATAAATTATATAATGTAACGTTTTATTTATACATTTTTAAAATAATATATAGTTTATTCCAAATAAATTTACAGAAAAAAAACATTACGTCCATTATTAATTTGGTATGTAGATAAAATTACAGTAACATTCTACAGACTCAATCATCTATTACTTGCACAATTATTTTGGGTAAATATGCAAAATTTAAAAATGCAATCAATCGGCCATTAAAAGATAATTACAGTAAACCCCCCCTATAACGTACACTCCTATAACGTTCCCCCCTATAACGTTTGCGGCGGTTTTTTTCTTATAACGTCGATCCCCCCCTGTAACGTAATTTTTTTAAAACGCTATCTAGACCTTCCATAAAAATATTTTATAATTTTATAAAATTAACTAATAAAATGTCGCGTTGATCTTCCCCCGCAAGTAGCGGGAAGATTACGTCAACCAAAATACAAAAGGATATCGCTCATCGTGCGAGTCAGGTCATTTTAGCTGGTTAACACGTAAAAATGTAAAAAAAAAAAAGGTTTGATTTACTATTTTCCTTCAAATCAAAGAATAAAATTGAAAAACCTTAACCCCCTATTACGTGGTACCTATCTTGGCGTTATAGGGGAGTTACTGTATTACGAAACAAAGATCGTAGACATTAAAAGAAGTCAATAAATGCAGTCAAAAAGTTTCAGTGATAAGACGTTCCTGACTAATTTGTATAAAATCTTGTTAAGAAAGACATTTTCTTCTTTATTGTTATATTTTGCATTCGTAGCTGTGAGCCACTTTTCTCGTTTTTCCGGCTATTATTTTCTTTTATACAGTAATGTGTACTTAACCCTTTCAGACCTGACTTTTAATTTTTGGATAAAATACACCACTATGTTCAAAAGGTCCCAGTGATAATAAAATGAAAAATAACGTTCAAATTATTGTACATTGCAATGTACACTGGGTCTGAAAGGGTTAATAATAAGGGACTCCTATCTAAAGACTACCGACACCATCTTTATCCACTTGACCGATCCGTCACGACGGCTCGAAACCAACGCCGCTGGCCGATGGGGCCTATTTTGTATAAAAATAGACCCCAAAAATATCAAGTGAGAAATCGAACTAATTCTGAATTATCTACTAATTAATGCGACCCGGAAATGACATGCGCACAGAGCGACAGGCCTTTTCCTGGATCGGTTTATACCCTGGCACAGCACGATATTTTTTCTCGCTCGCACTTGCACATGCACGATGTTTTTTCTCCCCGGTACAGAGCGATAAAAAACATCGTGCACGTGCCATTGGAAAACAATATTGTTGTTTTTATTTTTTGCAATTGGGGACAATAAAGTTAAATGCTTATTTACATTTATCGTTTAGACTTTTTTTGGACAATACAAAAAGTTTAGGACATGTAGAATTTATATTAAAAGAATTATTCGAGAATAATCAAACACTAGGGGTCCCAAATATCCCCATCGGGAGGGCTAGATTAAAAGCGACTCACCGGTGAGTCATAATGATTTTTCGTTGAAAGTAATGATTTTATCAATATGTAGAAAAAAGAAAAATTAAACCAGTTTTTATGTAATTTCTCATTTAGCCTTTATTTCCCTACTGCAGGGTGAAGGACTTCTGGTTTTTTACACGATGGACTTATTCCACTGTTTGATGACACGGCTTGCCATACGTCACGTAAAACAACTACCTAGCAAGACGTTAAAAGTCTTCATATTTTGCCTTCGGCTGGACAATCTCCATATATGAAGCCAATCGAAAACGTTTGGTATGTACTACAAATAAATATACACAAAAGACCATAAAAACGACAGGATGAACTGGCAACTAGTTTTTACCAAATATTCCATGTCGCCAGGAAATAAGTTGGATCGGCCCAAATATTTTTTTTTTAACTGAACAAAATAATTTTTCCATGACCTTGTTCTATTTTTAGCTTATTCACACGCACGATTTATTTTATGTTGTCAACCAATGACCTTTATTTCGCGTGGAAATGTATTACATATTTACGAAATGTGTGATTTGACCTTAGCTGGCGACCTGACCCATATTTGAAGAACCTAGATGACCTGGAGAACATCCATCGCAACCCTCGGGTCACAGAATTGAGTCGGATGCGCCTCTGTTGGAGCTTGAGAGGTGTAGGTTAATAATTTTACCTTGAAAATTTCGCGTTTTGTAGAAAACGGCAATCTAGAAGGAAGCACTATAGGAAGTACAGCCTTACACACTGCTCTATAGCATGAAGCGCTATAGAACTATAATTTTGACTATAAATAACTGACTATAATTTTCCTATACGCGGATAAATTTCCAAATAAAAAAATATAGCTAAAACTCGAGTTTTTCATTTTTTTTGAGATACCATGAATTGATTTTTTAAGATAAGTAAGTATCCTTGAAAGATGTGATATTTTACTTCATTTTACATTGGATTTTTTTGGTAAAATTTATATTCTTACATCAAATTATTCGTTAATGCAAAATTCATTGGCGCAAATTTTCACAACATTTTAAAAATTAGCTATAAAGAAAGTTCGGTTCTTTTTTTTCTAGATTATAGTGACATCTCTTTTCCGTCAAATTATGTTTTAAAATTCTTGATACGAATCACCCTTTTTACGCAATGGTTATCCCTTTATTCCCGGGAAAATAAACTAAAGGGGCGTGTTTTACATTTTTTTTTTTTAATACAATATGTTAAATATATATTATATGTTTTTAGATGTAATTTAAATTAAATCGTTTAAGAATTATATTAAATTAAATCATTTAATTTCATCAAAAGTTTTCATTAGCAAATTATTAAACCATTTTCAGAACGGTTCGTATCTTGGCTAAATGCGTATAAATTAATTTGAATTTCAACTAATTGATACGTCTACTAAAATATTTTAATAAAAGAAAAGGGTTTCTACACAGAATTACTCTGACATAGTTTGAAAATTATGCATATGTTACACAACAACTCTTCGGTAATTACAATACGTGAAAACCAACTCCACGCCCTGAAACAATGTATGTGTTTCGTAATTTACACGTATAGAAATTAGCCTCAATCATAATTATTGATCTACTCCCAGAATACTATTCCCAAAATAGGAGAAGCCCTAAAAAATCAACAATAAATTATTCATTTCGTTGGAGTTTCACGTGATAAGGATTCGACGTGCCATCAACCATACTGCCTTCCCGTCGAGGGCATTCTCACTCATCGATTTGCATCTTATCTACCGTCGATATGAATTATTTTTCCTCCAGGGGGGAAGGGGGGAGAAAGAATCGTACTGCGCACATATCTCCCCGTCTCCGGGCATTGGCGGTGTTCGATGCCGACAGTGTGTGGCCATGGAGGCTGCGGAATCTTGATAGTGTCCACCTTGAAGCCGCGAGAATGCGCCAGGGGTGTAGAGTAGGGTGAGATAAGACCGACAGTGTAGTATTCAATAATCAATATCGCCGGAACGAACGGTCGCGGGTGAGCTTAGGGGGCAGAAGGGGGCGAGGGGGCGCGGGCGAAGGGTGAGCCTTGCGCAATATTTTACATCGGCAAAGTGATGCGAAAAAATAGTCCGGGGGCGAATAGTCACTCACCCCCCCCCCCTCACATCCCAGTGACGCCTCGATGAAATCATCCCGGAAAAAATCATCCATGCCCCGAAGATCGTTTGTTTGAACCGACGCGTTTTTAAAATTTGAATTTGCGCGCCACTGGAATTCTGGTCGCCCGTCACAACACGCTAGTGTCGGCGGCCGCCGACAGGTAGCAGCACGTGTCGCGGTTGCGGCAACCGTTTGAATAATCGATTGCGCGCGAAAAACGGCGAACGAATTTTCATTCGAAATTCATGCAAATTAAATATGCAATTCAATAAATGACGCATATATAATACAAAATAAATTCATAGCGTTGATATTAAGCCACCTAGCTTTGCCATATGGCCATTTTAGAAACAGTTTTACATCATTGAACGCATTTAAAAGACCAAGAGTCCATCTAAGAATCAAAAGAAAGCATCAAATTGTATGATCAAAGCTAATAAGACAATACATATTTAAATCAGGACAATTCTTAAAATTTAAGAATGACATATAGATTAGTCGAATGCTAAATTATCGCAAAAGTTGGGATTACTACAGTTTACGGTACAACTACATTTAAAGTGCATCGAAAATCCGGATAAAATAGGATTTGGTCAATGTTTGAACACTTCTTTGTGGCAAAGAATTTAAGGTTAAGCTGAGAGTTTCAGATCCGTAATGCAAATCAAAAAAATAAATATTTTAAATCATTTAAATAAGATACGTTTTAGAGCAGCGAGCCCAAACCTTTCAAACCTCATGAACCTTTAACCTTTCAATTTTGAGTTCTCCAGACTCTACCAAATGTTTTTCAAAGAGTAACATTGTAACGATCTATAATATCATATGTCATATGTCACACACGCCGCTTCATTTTAAAAAATAACTTTAAAGAAATTTCAGATTTTGTCTTTACGAAATTGTTGTTTCAAAATTTGAGATAAGAAACACCAGCTCAATAATAAAGATAAGTTTCTCGAACGCTATACAAATTATCAATATTTGGTGATACCAGTATACGAAAGACCCTCCTTTGACATTTTTAGCGAAACACAAGACTTGAGACGAGAAAAAATGACTATTTCAGGCTTTTGTTAGGCTTTTCTTACAACTTTTGTATTTAGTTGGATTTTCTGTCTTCTCGAGAATTGGAAAACGGGGAATTTATGGTGTGATGGCAACTTTTCTTGGCCTAGTCCCGAAAAAAGTGAGGGTGGAGATCATTTTGTAATAGTAAAAAAGGCATTTTTTTTTTATATCTTTTCTTATTCTTCTTCATTTCGTAGGGGATATATTTTTTCTTGTGTTTTTCAGATCCAGTTGCGAATGTTGTGGAGCCACGAAAGCTTCTTTCTTTCCAACCAACGTTTAACTTCTAGTTTCCCCTTCATGAAAGTCTACAGAAGGCGATACTTTAATCCAATAATGTGTAAAAATACTTAACTATACGGGTTTTTACGGTGTCCAGAAGCTCCCGCCCCTTGTGAAAAAGTTGAAGTACGATTGTATTCTTGGCTTGTTCCTTCCATGGAATCTTCAACATTCTTCTGTAGCACCACATTTCAAACGATTCAAGCCGGATATTGCTCTCTACCTATGTTTAATACCTAGCAAATCAAATCTCAACAAAGAACTCCATCAGTTATATCTATTAATTTCTTGTAATAGATAAAATATTTTTACAAATACAATAACTAGATAGTTTTTGCCTTTTACACCCGAATTAATTAATTCTTCTCCACTCATGTACGAATTTATACATCTTACGATATTATAAAACAAGAAGATTTCACAAGGGTCTTATCTTTAACGATCATTTAACGTTGATTTTCAGGCAATCTTTGAAAATATATTCCGGAGACTTTTTAGCTAAATCATAGTACAACGCTTACAATCCTTAAATAAAACGTAAGTAGTTTAGAACGCTATTTTCTTGATACATACTTCTAAATCTTTTCACCTCTCCCTTTCTAGTTCTATAGTTGTAATGTTTTTTTTCTGATGATGCCTTTCGGTGCCTCTGGAAGTCCTTATTCAGTAACCAAATCATCGAAAAATAGTCCTCGGTCCATCGTTTGGCGACCGTTCTTCTAGATTACCTTTAAATACCTTACTTTATTGTTAACCTTCATATGGATGAGTTGGTCATATATTTTTTTTGTAATTCCATTCATCAATCGTCAGATAAATGTATGTAATTAATTATTATACGGTATAATGCTCCTTTCGTTAATTCTTTATGTGATTCTTGATAAGGGGTGATTGTGCGGCCCGTTTTGCATCATCTTTTATAAGAGAAATTGTTTCCTAGTCTATCGATGAGTTAAAGTCTGCGTGATATTTTACCCTTTTTTTCGACCGTATAAAAAGAATTAGGTGTACGTTCGTATCGTTTCGGTCGCCGTGTGTTAATATTGGGCGTTATAATCTGAAACATGAGTTTCAGCACGCGGCATTTCATCAATACTCGTGCAGTTTTTCCGCAAAATCAATACTTTTCCCGAACGCCAACGCGTGTCTGAGATACTGGACGGAAGAGTTTTCGCCGTCGCGTACATGCGAAACTTTTGCGCCAGACTCGGTCATTCGTACTTGTTGCTCTTAATTCGAAACTATCATTTCGGCGCGCAACGAATTTCGGCGCCAAATTCAAATCCAACCGTTGACGCGACGCGCCGCCATCTGCATTCGGTGTGGCAACACGAATAATTCTCCGATTATATCGACGATTGAATTTGGTACACGACATCGATTTGCAGTACGGTATCTCTCACACCGGGACACTGGCTGAAGCACCTTTAATTAACCGCATCGATCAGCGGGTGCTGCGGGCGAGGAGGGGAGCGGGGAGCGGGGGGGCCCCGGGGGGCGCCGCCCGAGCGCGGGAGAGGAGGGGCCCCGGCGCCAAAATCAATGTTGCCTGCAACCATCGCACTTTATGAAACTTTCCGCCGCCAAAATTGTACACATTCGAATGTGTGCCCGTCCGTTCCGCGTTCAATAAAGTGAATCGTTCCGCGTTGTTCCGCGAAGCGATCCCGAACATGCGTATGGGGTTTGGCCGCGGAGGTCACCGTAATCAATAACCATTAGACGTCGCCGGAGATTCAACTGGTGATCCCCAATGTCAGATTTTCTTTTGTTTCGTCATTTTTTCCCCCGGTGAATATTTAATAAATACATCGCGATGCTAGGGCCGTTTAAGTAGGTCGATCGATGCATCGACGCGGGTATTTGCCGCCCCTTGCTTCACCCACGTCTGCGTCCCAATTCGTCCTACGTCTTCTTCTTCTTCCACTTCTTCCGGCATCCGCCATCCGTAACGCGGCGTTCTATTTCTAAGCTAAATTATACTGCACCTCATCACGATATCGGAATAGTGTCAAGTACGGCAGAGATGAATGCTACATAGGAAAATGTAAAATTATGTTGTTTTTATTGTATATTCTCTATTTTTCAAAAATATAGAATTTGGACTTGTTCAACATTTTTTTATCTCGAAACTAATGTTCCATCAAGGTGATCTGTGGCGCGTCCATATGGCCAGATTGTGTGGCGCACACAGGCACCGGAAAATTGGGATCGCTGATAGGCGCCAAAGAGAGAAAAATTGGAAAATATTAACTATTAATTCATTAAACTTTCTTAAAATCGAACAAATTTCTTTTTCATAAAATATTTTTTTATTGTAGTGGTAGCTCCAATTAATGTTCTGCACACAGGCGCCGGACACTGTCGGCAAGCCACAGGAGGTGATAGTCCGAAGGTGCTCACCAAATGCAAAGTAGAATCTTTTTCTGACTTATTTTAACGAGAACCAATGTTTTTTTCTGTTTGAATTATTGTAAAGAATTTTACAATATTATTCTGTTATACAATTTCCGTGTATCTATGATCTTCCTCCACAGAATAGACAGTTTTTAATACCTCTTAAAATTCTGTAATTTTTTTATTACAATATGATTCCAGATGATTTCAACATTTACCAAGATGCAACATCAGGTGAATATGGTGGATGTTTCAGAACTTCTAAATCTAGTTCTCTTATATTGTCCTGCGTAATTCTTGCTGCATGTTGTCTTTCTTTATCATTCTGGAGAATTCATCTTTGATTAGTTCCTAAAACTGATCGTTTTTTAAGCAGTACCTCCTTAAATATCACTAATTAGGCACAATACACATATACTGTAACAGTCTAACCAGGTTTTAGTAATTCATAGTGAAATATTCCCAAAACATTCCATCAAATACGAAAGGAGTCCCTTTTTTAGAAAAAACAGGTACCTGATTCAGTATTCAAGATATCTCTATGAAAACAAAAAAAATGACATTTCTTTCCGCTTTACCCAATAAAAATCCACGATTTTCCATTAATATTTTTTATTATTATTTTATCAATAATATAATTGTCATCAAGATCTATGACAAAAAAAAATATGGTTGAATGTCTAACATATAGAAAGGGTGTGGTTGAACCTCCCAACCGAATTTTATTTCACACAACTTTTCTTTTGCACGAAGTCAGGCGTTGTCGTATTAAATAATAAATTATTTTTTCTAATCTATTTTATTAATATAAAAGCTACGAGGTTTCTACAATACAATAAGAATGTATTCGTTAATGTTTTTTAATAATTTATTTTTTTCTACCTGTCGGAATTATGGATATTATTTTACGATACCCAGACGGTTCGGAAAATCTAAGCTTTTCTGGCAACTGATGAATTGTTTTTGTTTATTTCTAGTGTAAAATGTAATGATAAAATTTTACAGATCTCACGTATACGTGTCTATTTTTAAAAATATGTTCCCTCCAAAGTTTTTCTTCTTTAGCAGAAGAAAAAACACTTAAAAAAAAATCTTATGTATTAAGGGAGCCGCGGAAAAATATGATGTATTTAAGGGAGCCGTAAACCGAAAAAGATTGGGAGCCTCTGGTCTAAAGAATAAATATAAATAATCATTAAACTTTATTATCTGAAATTGCGAAAAAAAACAACAATATTCGCCTCTATTGCCACTACGTCATGTTTTTCTCGCTCGCATCCAGTACGATGTGCCGAGTGCGAGTGAAACCATGCGTTTGTGCCCAATCTGCGGCGGTACATCGCCGAGTGCGCGTGTCATTTATGCGTCATATTGATTAGTTAAAAAATCCAAATTATGAAACATATCATGAATAACTATTTTTATTCTTAGAATAATCCATTTAAAAAAAATGGCAAGATACCCCCTTCGGACGACGCCGTTTGATGTGAGCCGCCGTGACGGATGGGTTAACAATACCGATAAGTTGTGAAGCTGATTGAGATTTCCCTAAACTGAAAATAACTACAGATCGACAATTAGAGATGAGAGACTGAATTATTTGTCCATTCTTTTTATAGAAAATTATCTAGACATCAATTATTTATCATGAAACAAAAAGAGAATATGCCAGACTCAAATGTCGAAAGACATTTATTGTTGTGATTATTTGGTTTTTATTTGTATAATCATCAAAAAGTATTTCTGCAGTTACCAACATGGCTTCTTTAATCATCTTACCTACTGCAAACTTTCATTTTATTTGCCAATACGTGTGCAATTTGAAAAGAGACAGAAGTGGCATTTTTTCCCCTAATTCCCCTAATTGTGTAAATATCACAATATGTAAAACTATTACAATAAGTTGCTTTTATAATAGATGCAGAGAACCCAGTGATCCTATCTCCAATGCGAGGACCTTATTCAGCCTTTCTTATGATATCAAATATTCTGGTCCTTTTTAACCGCCTCTTCGTACTTGAGTTTTCCTTTATGAGCTGTGATGCCAGTTTATTGGGATGATTTCTTAGTCTTACATTATATTTATTGGTGTAGGACTCGATTAGAAGTGATCTGTTATTTTTGTATTCCAGGATTTTGCTATGCCCCAGATTTGAATACCATATGTCCAGATCGAACGTAATATTTATAGATGAGCAGTTTGTTATTTAGGGATAATTCTTAATGTGATCCGATGAGCCAGTGTTGATTTCGCAATTTTATCCCCAATTGCTTTCTTTTATTTTTTAAAGTTTATACTGCGATCTAAACACATTCCTAGGTATTTAACTGAGTCTGTCTGGGGCATTAGTTCACCATCAATGCTTACATGATGGCAGTTTCCCTTCCTTAGGGCAAAAGTTATATGGACTGACTAGGCTTGATTTGTAATAATTTTCCACATTTTTAGCCAACGATGAATATTTGTTAAACTTTTTTGAAGCATTTCGGATGCTTTGTGTGGATCCTCGTGTGATGCCAGGAGAGCCGTGTCCTTGTCATAAGTAGCGATTAGTTGTCTTTGATGCTGTGCATAACAGCCGTATAAAGTAAATATAGGGTTTGGCCAACCACACTTCCTTGTAGTACTCCAGAGTTGATCGAATACAGCGCGGTTCTTTCTTCATTTTGCTCGACGCGGAAATGTCTGTTTGAGATATATGAATTTAATATTATAGAAAAGTGATTAGGAAGATTTTTTCTAATTTTGTACGGTAGTACTTCATCCCAAACTCTATCGAAGGCCTGTGTTATATCTATAAATGCCGCAGAGCAATACCTTTACCCCTAAAAGTTCGAAAGACACCGAGACGATTTACAAAACTCCGATCTGGGAATCTGGGAATCGACTGATAAACCATGGATCGGGCTGCCATTGGAGTCTGATGACGACAAGATAAAATTCACAATTGACTCCAATGGTATCAATAAGTTGATGGAAAGGTAGGAGAGTGTTATAAGAACGGATAGAGACAATTGAATTAATTTAACTAATAAAAAGCCTACATAAACAACAAAAAAATGTATGATCTCCAAAAATTGCATTGACGAGTCGATAGCTGACATCGCGAAATTAATTACGTCGCATCGGTGTATCATCCGCCACCATAGATGTCAGTCGCAGCCGATGGTCCATCACACGGATATTAATTAATGCGATAATTGACGATATCACATGTGCGATTGTCCCACGTGGCATCCATTTGTGGACAGGCACTCGAATTTAATAGACACCATAACGATGGACAATGTCTCCTCGGCAATCAGGAACCCATAATATATTCAAAGCGAGTCGGGCTTTAACGACAATAGGCGTCGTCACATTTGACGAAAACTGTTTCAGTGCATATATACGTGCCAAGGTCCTCGTCAATGTGTCAACGCAGTCGATGACTCAAAGAATATTTAAAAAATCGCAACGACGTCGAGCTGACCTCGGTCGGGAATGCGAATAATATTATTTGTAGTCTGCCATAATATTATACGTATGTAATCGAAATTCTCATCCCTTTCTTTTCGATTTACAGAAAGTGTGACAACGACACCGTTCGTTCTGTGAAACCTTATCCCGCTTACGTCACAGTATTTCAAACCAATTTTGATCAAATAAATTTATTTGTCTGAAATTGCAATACGTTCCGTCTCAACACATCTATATATATATGTATATATGAATTATTCTAATAATAAAAATAGTTATTCATGATTTGACGCACTCGGCGATGTCCCGCCGCAAACTGAACACTCGTCGTCGACTGTGTAATCATACGCACTTAGCACATCGTCCCGAATGCGAGTGAGAAAAAATATCGCACACGTGGCAACAGAAGCAAATATTGTTGATTTTTTATTTTATTTACGGTCAATAAAGATCAATAATTATTTTTAATATTTATTCTTTAGACTTGTTTAAACATATATAAAAAGCTTGTGATGTGTAGGAGTTATATTATTTGAGAAAAAAATTAAAAACTAGCATCCCAAATTGGCACGGCAAGGTTAATTAATATTTTGAGTGTCGAATAAAGATATAAAGATAATAAGAATAAGTAACAAATTCGTGTATTCTATAAATAATTTAATTTTCTATTTAATATTAAAGATATCTTACTAGATCAGATGCTGAACGAAGAATAATTCATTGAAAACGTTTCGGCGAATATTCTGTCAGACGATGAAGAAGTAGAAGAAATGCGGATCAAGGCTGAAACAATTATAATAGCTGAATTTGAGTTTAGAGATGTTGTTTATTTCAATAATTATAGAGGAAAGGCATAGAAAATATTATAAATAATTTTCAGATTATATGTAATCTTCGCCTGGGTTCGGGATTAGCCAATTTTATTCACATTATAATATATAATAAATTCTTGAAAAACCATTTAAACATTACAATATTATCATATCGTTTGGGTTTCGAATGAATTTTCAATTAAAATCAAAGCTTAAATAAAATTTTAATGCTTATAATTATTTAATTAAATTCCAGCGCAAATATATAAAAAAAAAGTATCGTTTATATCAAATAAATCAATTTTTCTTCAAGAGTTTTCCTTTCGTTTTCTTCTCCAGCTCGCGGTTTTATGATTGCCGTTAAATTTTCATTGTTGAAGACTTTTACAACATATTAACCCATTATTATTTTTGCATTTGTTAATGAAATTCGAAACTTTATCGAAACGATAAAGACAGAATCGTCGAAGGAGGTTAACGTTATATCGAAAATTATGTTCTAGAAGGTTTCAAATAATAGAAAAAGTATTGACACAAAAGTATGACGAATTGGATGTGAGTTAGGATAATAATAAATATGACAAAAGCTATAGCTAGGCATAAAAAAAATAGTAAATAGTAACAAAATTAGTAATTAGTGCTAAACGATTTATTTATTAAATGTAACGACGTATCGTTTGTTCATTTTCTATATGTTTAATCCATAAGTTGTTTATTTTTTTCGATTAAATTCAAAAATAATGAAAATTTTATTCTAGTCTTCTCGATTTTGTTAAAATTAAGATTTAGCGAAACTCCTCGACGAGACTTATTCGATCTTAGGAGACTCTTTAGGAATCGGCTGACGAGGGGACGTTCGGAGAGACTCGAACGCGCGGACTGCTTCAGGGGGCGGCGTCTAAAACCCGAAACGAAAACAAAGCGTCGGAATTTGCGACCGCAATTTGGCAAATATCATTCGAAACGACAATATAGTCTAATAACGGACATATTTATTGAGACGATCGAGCAATTTCTAGGCTAGCGCATGATTTTGTTCGTCCACCGCGTTTTTTTGAAAAATTGTAATTCATTTGTTTTTATTGTCGATTCTTATTGGTCCGTTCAAATATCGGGGCATTTGTTTCGGGGGCGCAAGATCGCGAACGTCTGGGGTCGCGAAGTCGCCGGGGGCGGAGGCTCGCGAGAGGAAGGCCGGTGTGCGGGGTCAACGCTTGGAGTTAACAATTGACGGATGTGTAAACAGTGGCGGCGGCGTCGGGGTGGGGTGGGGGGACGGGGGTCGGCCGCTATCGATCGGCGGGGGCGGGGGAGGACAGGGCGAGGGCGGGCCGCGCCCGACCGACGCCCCGCACTGCACCGGCCGCCGCGCGCCGCGCCGCACGCGGGGGCCGGCACCGCCACTGGCGAGCAGGCTCTCGGCCGGAGTAGACCTCTCTACTAGTACTAACACTAGTACACTGTACACTGTCTCCACATGCTCCGCCACTAAGCGACTACATGGACTGCTGCAACTACGAGCACGCGCCCTACGCGGCCGCGCCGTGGCCGCCCGCCCCCGCAACAGGTGCCGTCCGCGGGCCCTCTGTTTAACTTTTCGTTTAGACCGTATCAATTGTTGACGTTCACTTGTTTGCGCTCTGAAAATCGACATGCCTCGCAACAAATTTGTTACGACCGAATAAATTTTGACGTTTGTTTGTTTACGTCCGGAAAAATAATATCGCGACTGAAAAATATGCCGCGCAACGACGGCATTGAGACCAAAACTTTGTTGACGTTCATTTGTTTTCGAACAAAAAACGATCGCCCATAACCTGTCGATGGCTTGCGACGTCGCATTGACGTTTATATCGCGAGTAAATATGCAAATATTCTAAAAAAATACTAAAAATACATTTCGCGCATATCGTTTCCGACGATTGTTGTTTACGTAATTTAGTTGCGCTTATAAAGGACGATAAATTCCCTTCGCGGATTCGTTCGTCGTTTCGTTGCGCGATCTTCTGCTTTGTCGTCCCCGGTGGCCGTTCTTCCTTATTGAAGTGGTTGTTTGTGTTGCAGAGTACCTGTACGGCGGCAAAGAGGCGCGCTCCCGCCGAGGACTTCGCGAACGAGAGCGGGAGAGACCGCGGCCCCCCTACCGACCCCCCAGGGTAAGCGAGCTCATTCATATCTTTGCGCGATTCATTCAATTATGCCCCGGATCGCCGAAGGCCGCCCCCGCCTCGTCGCGCCGAGACTCCGAGCGGGGCCCCTCGGAGAACATTTCCCGCGCGGAGGAATTTTGCGGAAAAGTGCATAAAGACGAGAAACGACCTTCGCTTTTCGGCCCCGAACGAGGTCGAAGAAACGAGAATACAATAAAAATTGTCGTTCTTTATGTAAATTTATAGATAATATCAACATTTTGTCGATAAATATTAGATTTACCCTTATTTTAAAACGACGATTACTGAAAAACATATATCAGAATCAAATAAAGTTTACTTTAATAAATTTTGATAAATCAAATAGAATAGTTTAGACAAAAAATTGAATACCGTTTCACGAATTATACGCTTAATCGAATATATTTTGTCGATTTTTCATTTTTTAATTAATTTTGCATTCTCCTTTTTTTTATTATTGAAGTAAAAAGCGTCGAAGGAAATAACCGCTATACCGAAATTTACGTTCCGGAAGAATCACAAAGTCTGGAATTTTTTTAGAAAAACACAAAGGGACAAAATATTCTCCGCGAACTATTCTGTGATATGTTATACTTTTTAAGTCAATACATAGAAACATTTCACAAAATATAAAAATAACACGAAATTATTTAAAACAAATCCTATCTATCTATATATATTATTTTTATAAACGAAAATTACATGACTCTTTGACCTTTTTTTGTTAAACCAAAAAAAAAATTAAAACCCTGAATAAAATGCAAATACAGTCAATATTGCGTTTTAGGGTTTTTAAATTAATTAATTATTAGAATTTAAGTTTTTTTCTTCTGTTTAAATCTTTCCACTCTGTTAATTTTTAGTCAAGTCTATGAGTTGCTCTCATATATATTTTTTACAAATTTTTCTAAAAAGGTATTCATCGGGAAATCAAATAAGAGGCTTCTATAGGATTTTATCTGATATCCGATTAAAAAAATACATTTTTATAAAATATTTTGGATAAAAAAATTCCAAATACTACTTTTTCTGAACAATGAGGTATTGCCGATTTTTACTAGATGCCTGAAATCAATCTACCTCGGAGGTATGTTTGACTCGCGTAGGATAGCTTTTGCCACTCCAAACAATGGAATGCGTCCCGCGAGATAAAAGATTGAGAGCCGCTGAGCTAACAGCTGATACGTCAGCACTGTTTACGTATCATATACAATCAGGTATCTTTTTATGCGGTAAATACGATCGACAAACACATACCTTCTGTTAAAAAAAAAACCAAAATCTTAAAAAACGTGATTTATGATTTATATATAATAAATTTTCAGTTTATTGATATTTCATGATGAGACGCAATTTAATGAAAAATCGATATGCATTTTAACATCCTTCCGTATGATCGGTCCCCTCCTAGATTCAATTTAATGCGAAATGTCCGCGCATAATAGAATCAAATTTAATTAAATTTGGAAACGGATTACATTCGACGGGATTATCCCCGTTTTTCCTAGTTGTTTACAGTAAAAAGGCTCTAGGGCCAACTGACTAGCTTAACATGCAATATCCTTTCCAGAACTAAACACCCTCACTTCCCGTCTAAATAATAGGACGTCGTGAATTAATTCGACGAAGATTTATTAAAACGTGATCCTCACTAAATGAAATCGAATACATATCGTCAAATTTCAATACGTCTGCATTTGTATCTCGACGTGTGTCGATTGAGATTAATTAGTGTGTTAATTGGACCTGCGAGGGGACGAGACGGGAAAGCTGGCAGGGGGGCGGGGGATAGGGGGAAATAAATTCCAGTAAATTTTCCGAATTTCCGTGATGTCTACCGGGTGGGAGGGGCGGTCTCGGGACGGCGCCGAGACGCCCGCGTTGCCATGGCGACGGACCCAGCGCCGAGACGCACATCCCGACACTACTGGACGCCGCTAAATTAGATCATTGGCGAGACCGATTTAATCACAATAGCCACCCCTTATGCCCCATTTTGAGACCTTCCTTCCGCGCCCCGCGCATCCCGGCGCCTATTTGCGTCCCCGTGCAATGCGAGAGAGCATAATTTAGAACGCATAAGACTAATCGCGCGACATTCTCCGTTATGGATTTTTCCCCTGGCTATGATGTTACATACAGCGTACGTGTGTGCGGTCATAGCTGGTCAATAATTTCCCGACGCGTGTGAATGCCGCCGGTTGACTTTAGGAAGTGACACTTTTCCGGATTCCTAGCCACCCTTCTTTGTGGAAGACTTACAAACTTTACGGCTCGCTTGTAACTCGCCGTTTTACGGACACGTTTTTCCTCGGCGTGTACGTCAATACTTGACAAAAAGAATGACGTACATACGCCAAGGTCCTTGGTACTCGACGAGGCTGCCATATCGCGTCCTTCGCCACGTTTGGTCCGGATAATAGGAATTGTTTTGCTCAATAAAGACTTAACAAAGTTCCTTTATGCTCTCATAAAAGCTTTACCCCGATATAGTTCAAGGACTAAACTACATTTATATCTAGATAAATCGTTAAATAGATGCATTCTATATTATATATTAATATATAAAAAAAAATGTTTTTTATTTTATTTACTTAGTTTACCTAATCATCCTCAAAATACCACATTAACGGATAGGTCACAGCGGCTCGAAAATAACCGAGTCGTCCTGAAGGGGTCTATCGAAGACCCCGACCATTTCAAGTCCATGATATTGATAAATTCTTCATTAATAGTTTGTCTTTTTTTAAAAAAATGAATTATTCTAAGAATAAAAAGAGTTATTCATGATATTTGTATTTTTTAACTAATCAATATGCCGCATAAATGACACGTACGATGTCTCGCCGCAGACTGAGTACATGCCATCATGTTACGTGTCACTAGTACGTTGCACTCGCACTTGTTACATCATACAGGATGCGAGAGAGAAAAAACATCACGCCCGTGGCAACAGAAACGAATATTATTGTTTTTTTTTCGCAATCGCAGGCAATAAAAGACAATGATTATTTATAATATGTATACTTTAGAGTTATCGGGTCCCCATTAGGTATTCAATAAGTCTCCCAATTGGCTCCATCGGCACGGCTAAAGCAGATGTGTCGCTAGATTAAGAGTTCGGCAAACTTTGGCCTGCGGACCAAATCCGGCCCGCTGGTTAATTTGATTTAAAAAAAATAAAAGACGAGGGTTTATATCTATATCTAGAAATATTTATCAATGTGAAAGGATATTTTCTAAAATTTAAATTTTACCTGTTCTATGATATTTTATTCGTTTTACATGTCAGCAAGTCACAACTTTTTTTTTTATATAATTTAAAGTATTTTATCCAATTATGATTATCAAGAAGAATTTAATAACATTCTTAATTTTGAAAGTGCTTTGACTTTTACGACATTAAAGTGTTATTTGTTGACGAGAAAGTAGAATCAATTAGTATGATAACTTAAGATAATGAAGAAGATTTTATTTAAATCTAAAAAGAAAAATTAGTTTAAGATTATTTATTACTGGAGAAATCCAGAAGAATCTGCTTATGTATATGAATCTAATGATATTGATGATTTCGAAAGAATTCGAATAAATAAATGACATTAGAATTCAGGACTGAGAAAGTGGACTAATATTTTTTCTTAATTAATTATATATTGGGTTGTTCGGAAAGTCATTTCGTTTTTTCCAACAGAGAACTTAATTGTATTTTTTCACAGCCAAATTCATCCACAAAAGGTGATGCTCTCTGTTTGGTGGGATTTCAAAGGAATCGTTTTTTTTTAGCGTCTACCGGACAGCACAATGATCAATTCTGAAGTATACTGTCATCAGCTAGACAAATTGAATGATTTACTTAAACAGAAAAGATCAGAATTGATCAATAGAAAAGGTGTAGTGTTCCACCAAATAATGCGAGACTTCATACAAGTTTGTCAACTTGCCAAAAGCTTTTACAGCTTGGATGGGATATACTGCCACACCCACCATATTCTCCAGATCTAGCATCTTCTGATTATTATTTGTTCCGGTCTCTACAAAATTGTTTAGATGGTAAAACCTTTACTTCAAATGAGGAGGTCAAAATCACCTGGATCAGTTTTTTTCCAGAAAAAAATTATGAGTGCGGAATCATGCTACTGACAGAAAAATGGCAAAAGGTATTAGACCAGAGTGGACAATATATAATTCAATATAAGAAGATCGTCTTTTATTTTCATAAAAAACACGACATTATTTTTTGAACAACCTGATATATAAAAACATGTTTATATTTTTTTTATATTAAAGATATACATTCATCCCCATTTCATATCATCCATTTTAGTATGTGTTCTATGGCGAGCATAATCCTAACCAATTTGAATTGTATTGTGCATAATATTACTCCCACTAGTGGGTATAATATGTATATACGTTGACATCTCATCATCCCCAATCGAGATGATTAGCCCTCGTCGTTTTCCCATTCATTCGTTCGAGTGGCAATCATGTCGGCAATTTTTCATGCTTTGAATGCCACACCCCTCGGTTTCCTTTCACGGTTTCCCTCGCGAAAAATCACGGATTGACACGTGATTGTCGGGAGAGCGTCGTGGGAACATACTACGGGGAAGTCGGGCCGAAGTAGTGATTTATCGACCGCGGTCCCCGCACGTCCGTCCACCGGCCCCGCCACGTGCCACTGCGGCGGCGGGGAGGGGGGGGCCCGAGCGGAGCCCGAAGCCTCCCGACTGATAGCGGCGAGCTTCGCTGATAAGCTTCCGTTACAATCCGGAAAAGCCGACTGAGCCGTCGATAACTGGCGACCGGCGAGCCACACCTGCAACACGACGACCCTTATCGACCTGACGTCGCGCTCGACTATTAATAATAATCAGACACAGTCGGATTATCCGATAATTTCTGGATATTTTAATTCAATTGTATCCTCCGTTCAAACTTTGTTACATTCGCTCTCTATTGAATAATTTATCTATCGCGATACGAGAGGATTGATGCAGCAAACCGTTTGAATATGGCGGGAGGCGACTGCGCGGTGCTCAGGTCAATACGGGAGCGCAACCCACCGCCCCATCTCCCTCCGTCTCCCCACAAACACACCCCATCCACCCCCGCGGCCTCCACCGCCCACCGCCTCCCACTCCAGCCGGATCCATCGCAGAGTCACCTCCTGGTATTGACATGAAACTCTGCTCTGCGTCATGATACTCCACCTGAACAAAAATAATACAAATAAAATCATTATTAAACTTTAATTCAATAATAATCGATTGCAACGAGATGTATAACACATTATCACAAATTTACGCGTGTTTATATCGAGATTTTCCGGTCGCGTAATTCGTTGCGGCCTTGAACTCCGCGAGATTGATAAGCCTAGGGGTAGTTTACGATAGCATCGGCAAGTATACGATGCAATTATTTTATAAAATCGTGGCGTGGCCCAGTTCGCCCACTTCTGCGCCCCGGCAACAGGTGGGAGCCTCCGCCCCCTGCCACCCCCGTCGACCTCCGTCGCGACGCCCCACACAATCGATCAGAGTTGTGCACGGCGTCGGCCGAACACTTCAACGGAACCGCACACCGGCATTGTCCATAGGATTTTCGTCCGATTTCAAATACATATATGCGAAACGAACAATCTCTTCCGTATGGTTCGATTCGACGAATCGGAGAGATTGATTGAAATTTTTTCGACGGTGTCGTGTGCGAGTGTGTTTCGACACGAGCGTACGCCGTAATTCGATCGCCGCTAGGGATAATTGCGACGTCGCCCGACCCGCGTCCGATGGCCAGTGTGCGGATCAATGTCGGGCCGGGGATTCTGTGCCGGGATAATCTGGATTTATTCCGGATATCTCAGTTCTTTTTCGGACCCATGCGAAAATTCAATAAGTTCGCATACATTCGACGACGAAATTTTCGGATAGATTGCGGAAAAATATTTTGAATAATATTTTTTTTTTAATAAACACCCATATTTTTCTCTGTCCTTCGAGAGCTGGAATCATTCTGAACCTCCCAAACTGATACATTCCGTAAGCTTCGGAGATACGATCATTTCTTTCTTCTCGACCACCGTTTGTCTTTCTTTTTACCCTACAAAATAATGATCTGTATGAATTATTCATGGTTTGGGTTTTAAAGGTATTCTTGTTATTCGGTTACACCGCATGGTAGATTTATTGTTATAAATCGACGTGTTAATCGAAATCGTGCTAATCAAGACCATATAATGTCGTATTTTTTCTAAAAAAAACCTAGTCGGAAGATAATATTAATATAAATAAGCCCCAGTTGCTAATCTGAGACATAGCAATCCTAGCTACTGGCATAGCATACAGAGCTTCCTTCCTGAGAAAATGATGGATCTAATATTGTTTCCTGCAGTAATAACTGTCTACTTGGTACTGAAAATACATTGAAAATATTAAAGCATAGTTTGCAAGAGGTCTAGACAATTACTTACATCTCTGCATTGGATAATGCATAAATAAATATACTCATTTAAAGTGAGTTCCTGGTGAGGTCTTTGAGTCAATATGTAATAAAGTCGTACGAAAGCTCAGTTATGAGTTATGACGATGTTCCAAAAGTAAAGGACTAATTTTGAATACATATTATAGTGATGGCAATGATTTATAGTGAACTATTCCCTAAGCATCCAACCAAAAACGATAGGAGTACCTTTTTCAGTCAATGATTGCCGAGGGGTAGACACCTGATTCGATAAAAGCCATTTCTGCACATTTTCTTTCTTATTTTTAGTGAAATATTATTTATGGAAAATTAAAATGCGATGAATCTTTTTTTATAATGATTAAGTTGGAAATCAACCATCATTTCTGCTTTCGAAGAATTTCTCACGTTTTTTTACCTGCTTTAATTATTTACAAATCCCTTCGTATGTAGTAACGCATTATCTTATTTTTCGTTGTAATTGTTAACACTTCCAACGATTCCTAACCTAGATCTTTATCCCGAAAATGTGAAAAAAATGTCATCTTATTCCGAGTCTTTTTCACCTGCTATAAGCCATTGGCACCTAAATATGCCAAATTGGTATATTGCAGTGCGCCTTAAGACACTAAACATCTTAAAATCACTGTTACATGTACACCTGTCCCTCAATTAACGCGGTTTTAATCTAACGCGGTTTTTGTAAAACCCTTTAGATTCAAACTTTTTTTTTTTCTTCGCGCACTATGACGAGTTACTGTTCGTAAAGTGGAGCAGCACTGTTTCTTAATCGTCTCTTTCAGTTAATAGTTTATATTCAATTAAAGATAAAATATTGCATGTATAACGCTTTATTTAGCTTTACTTAGATTTGTTCATACTTTTATACATTAAAATTTTTTAGCCTTAAAATGTCGAATCACACCAAAATCTAGCTCAAGAGAAAGGCCATTTGATTGATACTAAGATCGAAATTTTAGCCGCCTTCAAAAAAGGAGAAAAAATATCTATAGCTAAGCGTCGCGGAATGAATGAATCTACGATTAGAACGATAAAAAAGAACGAATTTATTTTTAGGAAGAGTGTAACTTCTGGTCAAGTTCTAAAGTTTCTTCTCACACCAGAGATCCTATAATTGAATCTATGGAAAAAGCTCTAATTATCTGGATAGAAGACCTTACCCAAAAAAAAATAGCCATCGATACCAATACAATAAGGCAAAAATCTTTATAAATTTATAACCACCTCATAGAACAATCTCAACATCGTACATTTGCGAGTAAAGGATGGTTTGAGGGGTTTAAAAAAAGACAGTCTCTTCATAATCTAAAATTAAAAGGTGAACATGCATCTGGTGGTATGAAAGGAGCAATGCAATTTTTACCAAAATTTAAAATCATTGAAGAAAATTTATACACACCGGACCAGGTATTTAATGCTGATGAGACTAGACTACTATGGAAGAAAATGCCTAGCAGGACATTTTACAATCTGGAAAAACTACAGTGGATTTCTAAGCAGCAGAAAAGGATCTGGTGATTGCTATTATTATGCAGTAATGCATCCAGGATCGAATTATGTAACTTCAATATGGATTCGCTGAGCTCTTAAGCCAAGAGCATTGAAGGGAATAACTATGAACAATATTTCTGTACATTGGAGAGCTAATAAGAAAGCCTGAATCTTTAGTGTTTTTTTAACTCCTTTGTTCCAGAAGCAGAAAGTTACATGAAGGAAAATAATCTTCCATTTAAAGTGCTTTTACTTTGGATAATGCACTACTATCCACATGACATACAACATCCCAACAAGTTGTATTTATACCACCTAATACCACTTCGATAATCCAACCATTATACCAAGGGATAATCTCAACATTCAAAGGATATTATTTACTTTATTTACTTCTACAAATATAACAGAAGTTATCCAATTGGCTGTAAAAATGGAAAATATGGTGATAAATATCGACCCTAATGTTGAACGAGCTTTAAAAATTCAACGAGAAATAAAAAATATTTATTTTCCATACGAAAAAATTCTTAAAGAAATGACTAAAAATAAAAGACAGATGTTGCTACCGGATTTTCTAACACCAGCTATCCGGGAGCCGTTCTCTTTATGCGAATTAGAATGTTAAATACTCTAGTGATAAATGATAGTGACTTTGAGCCAATAATAAAGAAGAAGAAAAAAATAGCTGTAATTAGAAGACAGTATTTAATTCCTTGGAATAAAAATAAAATGTTTTATGATGCGTGTGGAACTTCATTACGGAACGCTTATAATTCCTCCTACTTGTTTGTTAATAAAAATTATGTTGTAGGTATATGTGAACATTTTCATTTCAATCATATATGTTTTTGTTGTAGATTATAGATTATTTTTACGCGGTTTTTTACATCCTGGAACGTATCCCCATTTTTTTGTATGAACTCTATGTCTTTTTTAACGCGGTTTTCGTTAACGCGGTTTTTCATGGAACGTATCTACCGCGTTAATCGAGGGACAGGTGTAATATGTTTCCGATGCTGCTATGTAAAAAATGATAGTATTAACAATAAGTCTCAAAAAGAATTACACGGTTTATAATTAAATTTAATCATTTACGTATTTAAACAACAATCCGTGTAAAATGGGTATTTGATTTAAACTTTTCAAACCGTGTTGTTCAGAGCCGCGTAAAAATGTATTCAATTCAAATTAGATCGCGTTTACGGCGAGTGTCCGTTTTAAAATTCAATCGAGCGCGATTCAAAACTTTTTTGGTGTGTCCCGCATTCGGGTCGGGCGCGGGACGGTCCCCGGGTCCTTTGTCGCAGCCCGGGCCCCGCGGGACATCATAATATTTACACTGGGACGGTTTTTTTCACGTAGTTCGTGTGAGTTATCGATCACGTCCGTAGTTAGCGGAGGCTCCGAGGTCGCATGTGGGCCGGAGCGTTTCCCGCGCTTTCCCTCCGAGATGCGGCGCGGCGGTGGGGCGGGGGGGCGGAGCGGGCGGAGGGGGATCGATACTCCGGGACGTCATTCATGGACTGCACGCCCGCTGCCGTATCGACACTTCGCCCAACTTTTAAACTTTATCGTGACGTCACTCGGACCCAATCAACAGTCGCCGTAATCTGATACGCACTTGTTTTACGCACTCGCATAATGGGAGAACATTATTGTGTCTGTTGAAGACCATTGTAATTGAAAAAAAAATGTCGAAAGACAAGTTGAGAACGTTATTAATGTTAATTATACGAGTTCAAACCAAAACCATCACACCTGATTACAAATTTTCATCGTTTAGTCCTCATTTTTAAGATTTTACTGATAGTCAAATCATTATACATTACATTATATTTGGATTATTCTTATAACACTGTCAAACGTCACAGTCTTATGCTTAAAATAATTAAATCAATATTTAAATTACATTATTGTTCGTATATATCAAAACCTGTAAATATATGTATATCGTAAATTATTTTAAAAAAAATTGAATGGAATAATGAAAGGCGTGGGACCTCCGATCTGAAAATCGATCAGGCGCCTAGAAGCCTTCGAAGCCTTGTGGGTGTGCAGACTTATACTTTGTATCAATTGAATAGATAGAATCATAACTGTAGAGATGATGTTGCGGATGAAATAATTATTAATAAAAATATATAAAAGATACAATTCTTAAACGTCTACTTCTTGCGTGTGATTCAACATACTGAAAAACCTTCTATTAAATAGCTAAAAAAAGAAACTATGTACATCTGGACAAAATTCAAAGAAGACGAGCACACATTAAAAGGAATGTTTTAACTAGATTACCTCTTAGGTTAGGTTTAACACTATAGAAATCTTAGAAATCTTACATACCTTAGAAAATGGCTACCTAGAATTAAGCACTATAGGAGGGACTGTCGCGTATGCCGCTCTATAACAGGAGGCGCTATATAAGGGTTGACTATATTCAGAAAATCAAGCTGTAAAAATACCGTATTGTAATAAACAACATATTTCGGTATTTTACACATTATTTTTATTAGATATTAATAAAATAAACCTTCCAAAATATACCTTTAAATAATATATTATATATTGACATTTTAAATAAAATGAAAATATTTTACTTGGGTGGTTCTATTCTGACTTTTCCCTAAAATATCATAACTTTTTCCTTTAGAAATCAATATTCAGTCTTCTGGCAAAGTATTAAAATTTATTCAAAGTTAAAAAGAGGAATGAAGTATGTAGAAAACTTTAGAACTTCCTCCCATCCAATATTATATCGAAGTCTTTGACGTTTTCCACCTTCCAAATTCAAAGCCCAGAAAATATATACAAATCAGATATACCGCATAGTATTAAAAGATAGGAAAATCATTTTGTATAAAAAGCTATAAAAAGATTTATTCTCACTTATTTAATCATGCATAATTTATTTTGTCCTGCGTAATTCTTAATACGTGTGTTTTTCTATTGTCATTTTAGAGAATTCATCATTGATTGTTGATACTAAAATTTAGTTTAAGTAGTACCTACTTTAATCTCACTATTTGGGCACAATTCACCTCTTCTGAAACAGTCTGGCCAGGTTTCAGCAATTCGTAGTTAATTATTCCTTTAACATCCCATTAAATACAATGGAGTACCTTTTTTAGTCAATAATGGCAGAAGGATAGACACCTGATTCAATGAAAACCATTGTTTTTTTCACCTCGAATTGGTGTAGAGTGACTACTTATTATTCCCAGTAACAATCCTTCTGAGAATCGGATCGGTTTCATCATTTGATTTCAATTCTTTGTCTCTTCAATCTCTGATTCTTCCATTGACTGGATGAAGAGGAAATGTGAAAAGATAACTTATGGGAGTTTTTTTTATTACTGCTGTATCTATCTATACATAGTTTAATTTCCAACCATTATTATTATAACTCTAAAAATATTTATTACATAAATATTGCGGATGTAATTTTTTATTATAAAATATTCTGGCGTGGCTCGCACACGATTGAGAGTGCACTGTCAAGTGAAGGTGATCCGTTGACGAGAGCGAGTAGAGGGGGATGGGGGCCCGCTGCCCGCGCACGCGGCAGAGGGCGGAGCGATCGATGGGGGCGAGGGGCGGGGCGCCGCTGCACCCTGAGCTGCAGCCCCCCGTCTACCGCCGGCTTATCGAGCTTATCATTCAATCTGCGACCGATCTACGAGAACACTTTTGTTTGACTTTTCCGCAACTTTATTTCAGCGGATACACGTTCAATCCACCGGAAAATGAACGCTTCGCCGTCGAGATTTTCATCAGCGTTCGCTTAATGAATCAATATGTTGTCTGCGATTAATTTTAAAATGTTGAATTTGTCTTGTAATTGGCGCAGACAGTGAGCTCCTGTAACGAAAGGAAAATTTGATTGAAAGCGAAAGCAACGAGCGTCGGAGGAATCGCACGCCCTCCTCGCCTTTATTAATAAAATTCGTATATATTTTTTTATCTCATTTTCCGATACACCCAAGCCTCGCATAACACGGTCATATGGTTCCACAAAATGTAATACAAATCCGTGTTATACTATGTTTGAAGTTTATACAAAATTAGGTAGTTAACCCTTTCAATGCGGTGGGTCTAAACACGATTCTGCATCTGAGTGCGGCGCCGTTTTAGACCAAATTATTTTTTGGCAAGGTAAATTTGTATTCACCGTTTACCGCTGTATTATACTATTTTCATGTAAGAGATTTACGCAAACATGTTGATTAGGATATGTTCTTCCTTCTCAACTAAAAAAATAAACTTGATTCGCTTTATTTTCGTAATAATAAATCGAACAAAATATCAATTTCTCAAACAGAGATTAAGTGAGAAAAAAATGGGAATGCGAATCAAAATCAAAAATTCGAAATGCAATTTTCTTATACCATTACATCCGTACACGTGTATGTGGAACATAATGTACGTGGAACACCCTTAACAACCCCTGAGCCAAGATACGTCACCGATACTACTGCGGAGATTTGAATGAGACACCACGCGCGATTTGAATCGTTACTATTCATATTTACATATTACATGGTTCCTATAAATTTCCTTGTGATATGTTGTATATTCTATTGATAGCTGTGCTTTATTAGTTGATTTTAAAACGAAACATTAATACCTTAACCTTGAGTTAAAGTTTTAAAGAATCTCGCGCATGTACGACATGCGGCCGCACCCTGGGCATGGATTTGTATGCGCATGTACGTCATGCGCCCCGCACTGAAAGGGTTAATATTATTTATTTTTTAAATAAATAGTCGAAACAATATACATTTACATATTTATTGAAAAAAAAAACATTAACAACATATAATAAATCATTCATTCATCAACTTTCACTTACAATTCCATGTGTTCGACACTTTTTCGAGATCGGTTGTGAGTTTTCATCACCAGAAGACTCTGGATTATTTATGGATTTAGCCTTTTAAAATTCTGTAATAAGCGATTGACTGTTTTAGCGTATAAATCTGCACGTATATCGTTATAAGAGGATAATATCTATTGTAATTACCTCTTGAACTTCAAAGTTCTTTCCATTATATGATCATTTTCTATAAAAAAATGTTCTAATTTATCAGTCAATCCCAAGACATTTATTGTATTTAATGTGAAACGCGAATCTATTTCGTTGCAACTGCTTTGCGAGTCATTAATTATCGTAGGTTCTCCCAACTTTTAGACCAATTCTTTTTCAATCAGCGTGCGATCCTTCACTATTTCTTCGATATATAGAATATCCATATCATCAAATCCTTTTCCACCAACACCACCACAAATGTTAATTGTCTTTTGGTATTCATCTTCTATTGTTGATACAACATTTTCTGAAGGAACTACTTCATGCCACAACTTTTTCAAGCAAGAATTTAAAGTCGATTGATTTGTTTCTTTAACAGATGCAGAAACAATTTCGAATAGATTTTTTTTTCCAAGCTTGTGTGATAAATTTTTATCTTGATCGATATCGTTTAATATTTTTATCAATGTTGGACGAATATTATATATAAAATTATTCCTTGGTCCAAACGTTGGATTATAGACGTAGTGTTGGTTGGAAAAAATAATATTTCAACATTAGGATGTTTTAAATCGGATGTCCTGGTGCATTGTTCAGTATCAATAATATTTTTAAATCAAAGTTTCTGCATCAGGTATAAAACATTTGTAAAACCAATCCTTAAAAATAATACTTGCGGTCAAAAACAGGTAAATTAATTTTGTCGCAATCTTACAGTGTTCGGGGGTTTAAAGATCGATTAATAAACAATGGCTTCATTATGAATTCTCCAGATGAATTAGAACATAAGAGTAAAGATATTCGCCAATTCCAAATCCTTTCTACGCTCTTTCTTTTCGATATGTGGGTCTATTATATCTACAGCACCGCTCTGTCCGCATTGAATATCTGGTCTTAAAAATTTACGGCACTTCGGCGAATCGCTAAATAAACGGTGGATTCTATGTCAGACGACGCAATTTCTCCTCGAGTTTTTATATTATTTAGTGAGAATCGCTAATCTTAAAATTTTCATACCATTCTTTATACAAATACAAATCCATGTTAATTCATTTTTAATTATTGTTTTTTTTTTTCTGAAACCGTGTTATACGAGGATTGGGTGTATATTTGTGTGTTCGAACAAAGAACGTCATTGGGCACTGCATCGACTTTGTTCTTCACGTGTACCCTTCATGTTTATATTTAGGTCACATTGTTGTTGCGACAAAGGCTAGCTGCCCAATAAATTTTAATGAAATTTACTCACGTTGAACGTATTCCTTTTTTTTTTTTTCCCTACAATGGCCGCAAATTAATTAAAACCCGGCGACATTCATTATCCACATAATTCGAGGCGAATAATGGCGTATGTCCGTCTCGCCAAATATTTAAAGTTTAATAATTTTATTCTACTTTATCTTGGTAATATTACGCCCTGCAAGAGCATGCAGAATAATGGACGCATAACATGAAACCGTTGTGGCTTTGCCCGGATTAATTAGTGATTTCAAGGATTTGTCCTATATCCGATTTTAACGTGATTCAACACGTGACCCACAAACGCGGTCGCTGTAAACAAAACTATATTGGCCCATTGTGTAGTTAATTAATTAACATATATTCATTGGTTTTATAGAGTTAGCATTTTTTTATTTCGTTGGAATTATAAAAAAATGTGATACAAAATTTTAATTTTGCACGGTTTTGAAATTGCACGATGCAAGAAAACTGTACACGATTGTAATAAACGGTTGATACGTTCCACCAAAGTCATGAAAATGGGTTCCCGAAATTTAAAAAGCCGTGTTATTTGAAAAAAACATTGTAGTATGAAAAAAGGGTAAGGGAATCGTGTTTGAACAAAAAATTCGTGTATAAATATAGTATTAGCTCTTTTTAATGGTCCGTGTTATTTTCAAATCACTTAAAAAAAGAGTTACGTGTATTAATTATATTGTATGAAAGATAGAAAAACAAGTTTTTAAAAATAGAATAACAAGAGAAAATTATTTCTCAAGAATATTTTAATTTTGCACAACACTGAAATTTTCTGCAGTTATAAAAATATATATCTGTTCAGTTTCGTTTTTCATATCGGAAAAAAATCGATTTTCAGCTCAAAGATAATTTATAACATTTTATTCCTTCTTTTGTAATAAACTTACTAAATAAATATCAATAATAATTACTTAACCGAAACGAAATAAACTGATATTTTTTTCAGTTTAGCTACTGTCTTCGTCCCGAATAACGGATTTTTAACCGGCTTTCAGTTCAGTCCCACCCTTTTTTTCAGCAATAAACGAATTTTCTCTAGCCCTCCGTTAACGAGTGCGTTTAATATCAAACAACGGCACTCCATGTAATTATCAAATAATAAAAATATACCCTGTTGATTTTATGTAATTGAATCTCATTCTAATCTTTATGTAATCTGTATATTTTTACACGCTACCGTGTAAAATATACAGCAACTATTTTCATAATTTTATTTTTCAACGGAAAATGCGTATGTCATTTAGTTAAAAAATCCAAAATATCGACATAATTATGAAGCATATCATAAATAACTATTTTTATTCTGAAAATAATCCATTTAAAAAAAAACGATGAAGTAATCATCAATATCTTGACTTGAAATGCTTGGGGTCTCTGATAGACCCCCTTCGGTCGTCTTGACTGTCTTCGAGCTGCAGTGACATGTGGGTTAATATTGTATTAGGAAACTTTATGAACACGAATCATGACAAAAAAAAACTGATTTAATTTATGGAAAAAGTTCTTCAGTATAATCAAAATGTTGGATGTTCTTTCATTTTTAAAAATTAATATTTATTGAATGGAACAAAACTTTTCACAAAGCGGTACGGTATAGCAATTAAATTATAAAAACCGGCACGGTGAACCGTTTTACGTCTCTTTTTATAGTTTTTGCACATTTGTTATGCAAAATCCTGAAGTAAAAAGGTTAAATATCGACCACATCCCGCTAAATAAAATTGACATAAGATTTATATCATAAAAGCTAAGTAAGAGTTATTTTTATCTTCATTTATAATAAATTAAAATTAATTGAATCAGTTTATATTTAATTATTGTTTTTTTCGTATAAAAATCTCCGAAGTACGTGACTCTAAAAAATAGTTAAGGTTTAAAATCCTCATTTTATTATCTTATCGTATTTTCGCTACTTGTTAAAGCAAATTAAAAACTCAAAATATCGTGAGAATAATATAGTTTTAATTATTTTTAAATTGCGTTTTTGTTTATCTTATTAATGAGACTAAGGATTCGCCCTTAGAAGATATCAAGGCTATTCATGATGTGCATAAATATTGTTTATTTTTTTTAATGTTACGTAAATCTTTATGTTTAAAAAAATAATAATAATTGCAAATTTTCAACATTGCCTATTGTATCGTGTAACAATATACATTTTATGAAATTCCAACCGCCTTTGATCAACTTGTTGCCAAGAGTTTCAATTTCTTTTGCAATTCGCTGCCGTGTTATCGGGGGTTTCTGAAAACTTTGCCGTAAAAACCGAGAACTTTCAGCCGAGTTACGTGTCAAAGGCTCGAATCAATTTCAGAGCCGCACAAAACCCGCTCCAAATTGAAACAATAATTGTTAATTAGCGAGCGCCGCTCTTGGCTTACGTACGAATGGGAACTCGGACTTTTCCGGTCACGTGGCCGACGGAAGTGGGCGGAGCCGCGCGGCGAACACAAAGCCACGTGACCTGTCAACGACGCTCGTTCGCGTTGTGCAATGTTTTCACCCTCGCCGATCAATGTCACAATATGTCAAATGCATAAATAAAATATATGCACGTAATCGAAAAAACGACTCGAACCCAATCCCCCGATGAAAAAATAATAAATATTAAAAAAGTTATTCAAATAAATTCAGATGAAACCCGTACAAATAATGTACTCCAATTAAAAGTTACGGGTTTTATTATATATATTTTTTAATGAAAATTAACGATTGATCCGAATATTGTTAATTATTTTTTTATGAGTAACTCACACCGTCGCACGGTTTTGTATGTATACACACTGACAATATGCAAGATTAGCGAAGGGAAAAGGGCACAGCGGCAAAGTGAAGTATTGCGGCAGTGGGCGGCGGGAGGGCCCCCGGGGGGCGGAGGCTCCGGGGCCCACAAGACGCCACTTGAGCACGTCCTCCTGCGCCCGTGTACAAGTGCCGGCAAATACCTGGATCCATTACCTTTCATACTTGGACGCGCAATCGTCAGACCGACGCCCATACATTTCTAATTAGCGTCGCGAAAATCAATAACATATTCTTTTGCATTGGTTTTCAGTGGTCGAACGGACTGGAATATGGCGAAGAGATGCATCCGTACATTCCCGAGTGTGAACCGAATCATTTCAATTGGAACTACTATCAGGTATCGTCAAATTTTCATTAAATTTCTTCTTTATATTATAAATAATTATGTTAAACGATGCTAGAATTATTCGTATGCGGTTTCAGGCAAATACGTGGTTTAGCGAACGCGAGCAGTTTATAGGAAGACAGATGTCTTATGGAATCCCTGCGCCGATGCAGCATCCGTCGTTAATGCACCATGCACCGCATCAACAGTATCAGACGTATAGACACGATCCACTCAGAGGATTGGCTGCGATGCAAGCTAATGGTTCTTCATTGCCAGTTGAAGAAAAGGTGATTATCCACACAGAATTAAATTATTATTACTCTATAACTAAACTTCGTCTAGAATAGCTTCTTCTTTATGTATTTTATTCGTTTTCGAACAATTCTGGACCTTCCATACCTCTCCAGTTGCAAATATTGCGGAGCGACAACAACTTTTTTCTCATCAAGCACCGTTTGTTTACCATTTTCCTATTCGCAATGGTCTACTGAATACCTTAAAGTTCAATTTTACGTCTTTTAGCGGTGACCAGAATAATGTATTCTTTCCATTAGTTATTCAACATTCTAGAAGCATCTAGATTGCTCATTTTAAATCAACGTATAAATCAAAACCAGCTTGAGATTCAATCACCAATAATTTCTTTGCAAAGAAGGAATATATCAAATGGTTATTCCCGCGTATATGACTGCTTTAAGTCTCACTTAATATTGAAATAAATAACTACATTGAATGTAAAATGAAGAGAAGTCCAATCTTCAAGAGATCACGCATTTACAGAAGAATGCATAGTATAAAACTACCAACAGCTGTGTAGCCATTGCATTACTACCATGCTACACAGACAAGAAACGCTCATTTAAAGTGAAGAAGTTCTAAAGAACAACCTTCTATATTGAAGAAGTGTGGTTTTATTCTTTTCGTTCCATTCGTGGGATCTTCAACATTTTTCATTAGCATCACATTTCAAACGTTTTCAGTCGTTTAATGTTTGCTACTAACAGAAAAAATCATTTCTTCTGGCTCTTCAATCTTGAAGGTATATCTTGTAGTTGGTCCACACCTCTTACGAGCTGTACTAATCCCTGAACAAATTTACAGCATCTATTGCTACTCTGGCTGATGTATCTAAGGCTTTATTATAGCAAGATGATAATATACTCAGCATTAATCTAGAGGACAACCATCGCAATCCTAACCTCAGGATTGAGTTGGACGCGTCTCCGCAGGAGATCGCTTAGTGTTCTTCGGGTGACAAAGATACGCCTTGGATTAGAAGGCCACTTAAATAACAAATAATAATAATTTTAATATTAAAAGAAGACTGCAATAGTTTAGAGGCAAGAAGAATAAGTTATTTATAGTCATCATCTTCTCGAGTTCAACTTTAGATGCTTTAAGCGTTAAGCACATCGTCCTGAGTACAGACGAGTGGGTTTAATGCATATCTGACCAATATCTCTGAAATCGCAGATCGCATGTTCGTTTGAGTAGCTCTACTTCTCCAGCGTTTCCTTAATCCTTGCGAGACCCTTTCGGAGACTATCGACCGTCTTCCATTCTGCATAAGACAGGGATCCGCCTGGTGGAGACGATTTTCAGATTCCAGACTGAACTGCACATACGCGAATTATTCCCTCTTCCTCCTAAATCGTTCCCCAGTAGCTATGTCAATAAGCACGTTTGCTGTTCTGGCATAGCTGGCTCTTAATTTGAGTCTTAGAGGATATGAACCCCTTAGGAGGGTGACATGAACCCCTTAGTAGGGGTTCATATCCAAAGATTAGGTATCTTGTATCCGTCATGTCGCCGTTCTTCTTTTATCCGGCGATCGAATTCCTGCCAAAACATGTATTTTTTAACCTTGCGGGCAATTCATATGTTTATTCGGAACTTATTTGGTCTCAGTCGACGCATCCACGGATCCCCACCCTGCACGTGGGCGTGGTCACGAAACATCGCAACTTGTTTCCAACTCTCATGTGCAGAAGGCCTTGGACGACGATTTTGCGAAATGCCAGAGAGTAACAGATGTATATCTGTGCTTTTAATCATCGTAATTTTGATGTTTATTAAATGTTATTATATTTTTTTAGATGATGCACGGTATGATACCACCTTCGATTCATGGAATGTCTCCATCTTGTTGCACCTACACGGGCAACGAATGCTCGTGCGGCTCCTGTCTCGCGTCGCGAAGAAAAGCGTCCGATCTCATGGCGAACGACTTCAACATGAGACACAGGCACCAGCAGTATCCCTCGTTGCCAAAACATAGAATCAGAGAAGAACCGAAACACTTCAGCAGCGATCGTCCCAGAAAAAATAAATCGCCAAAGATATCGAACAAACAGGAGGACGTCAGAGTTTTGACGCCGGTCATCAACGAGACCAAAGAGGTTGCGAACACGAGAGTCGAGTCCGTGCCGCTGCCGGCGTTCCAGCAGGCGTTCGGCTCCACGGAGATAGGCCGCTTTTCCGGCGCGTTCGTACACTCCGAGAGCGACAGCGAAGCGAATCGTTCGATCACGGAGGAGATGGTGCGCGACGCCATCTGGACGCAGCTGGAGGAGGTCGTCTCCGACGAGTGGAAAGATCCACCGATGGTCCAACTGGATGCGTGCTTCGAACCCTTGCCTTCCGGACCGGCTTCGGCATGGAGTCACAACCCCGCACCCACCCCGGCGCATCATATCTATTGAATAATTAAAAAAAAACATCATTTTACTCATACAAAACTATATTTTTGACATTTAATCAATTAATTGTATATTTTTAATGATCCATTGTACGTATATTTTTATTATTGGTAGATTTATACTTTTAAGCATGCATAGTCATTTTCTAAATAACGTAATTTATAATAATTAAAATGAAGATTTCGGATTTTTACGTATAAATAATTATTGTAAACTATCGAATTATTTTTTGCTAGTCATGATATTTTTTTCTCAAATATGTGATCGAGTTCCATATTGAAAATGTGATCGCCTCAAAGGTGCAGATAGTTTAAGTACTTGTTTTTCTTGTAATGCCAAATATTTAGATCCAAAAAAAATATGATAATACGACTCGACATTCACATCAAACGAGGAGCTTAAAAATATTACACCACAGTATCGATTTACGTTTATTTTTATTCTATTCCGCAAACTGATGAATTTTAAACATTGTCCATCCTTAAATATATAAATAAAAACATAATTAAACAGCGTGTACATAAGTAAATACAAAAATTATAACTTCGTTTAAAAATCGTGCCTTCGTGTAGGACTGCACATGATTATATATTTATTACTCATTGAATATGTTGAGATGTGAATAAATAAAATACAAAAAATGTTAAATTAAACAAGAAAAACATCAATATTTTAGACATAAGTATTTTTTACAAATGGCACTTCTATCCAAAATTATTAGGTGAAGCGAAATGAAATGTCATTTTATTGTATTGCGATGAAAAAATATTATATATTATTATTTTAAATAATTTACGCTGTTATCTCTGATCTTACTCCACAGAATGGGCAATTTTTATCATCCCTTTTGTAAAATTCTGGCAGTTTTATTTTTTTCTATCTTGAAGCAAATGTTCTATCAACTTAAGAACGTGATAATCTAAAGATGCATATTGTGGAAGTTGAAGTACTTCTAAATCTAGCTGATTATGGTGTTCCATTATCATTCTGAAGACTTTATCTTTGATTATTGATCCTAAAACTAACAGTTTTTTAAGCAGTACCTCCTTAATTTTACTAATTAGACACAATACACCTCTTCTGTAACACTCTGGCCAGGTTTTAGTAATTGATAGTGAATTATTCCCTAAACGGCCCATCAAATACGAAAAGAGTACCTTTTTCAGTGAATGGTGGCCGAGGGGTAGACACGCCTAATTCCATGAAAGCCATTGTTTTTTAATCTCCAGTAACAATCTCTCTTAAAAAACAGATTGTTCGTTGTCTTAAATTATTATTTTTTCTGTTCGAAAAATTAAAAAAAAATATTCTTCTCACTTATCTCACAATAAATATCATAGATGATCTGGATAACTTCATTTAATTTCCATCCTTTATCAAAACTGCATAAAATACCATTAAATGTCTCACTATGAGTCAATAAAATGACATTACTTTCCGCTTCACCCAATATAATTTATTTTAAACTTATCAAAAATCATCATCAATTAAATATTAATTAAACAAACGATATCATAATTTAATTTTGAACTCTGTATACAAAATCTAGCGATAAATTTGTTCTTCTATTTATATTGATAGTTGAAGATGTGCTATATTACATGTAATCACCGCCATATTTACATTGGGGGACCAACAAACAAACAAAAATGTTACTTTCCGGTCACTTGAAACTATCAATATAATATTAATATTAATTAATTATAATTAATCCGCTAAAATATTTATATATATAATATATACATAGAGCATAGTTAGTGAAATTTACTATAAACATAAAATAATTCTACGGTCTTATCTATTTGTTTTAAAAAAAATTTGGGTCCAAAAACCATCAATCGAAATTATTTAAATGAATCAAGCTACGTAGTATTGTTCAAGTTTATCTTATATAGTTTATTTAGCGGAAGCGGTGAAACCTTAATTTAAAAAAAAATAATAAATCATCCATAATCAAAAATATGATCGAAAAGTAAAATGATTGTTTGATGACGTCGGCTTTTTCATGTGAACCATGTTTATCATTTGTACTATGTGTATGTATGTGTGTGCTTAAATTTAAGTCATTTTCATTAGCGTGCGTTTAATATTATCGGCGATATGAAAGTTTAGATCAATCTTAGATTTTTACTCGATATGTTTTAGCTGAAATCGATATGCATATGTGTGAGATGTTTGGCGGTGAAAATTGGAAAATGGAAAATCTCGCGATATCGTTCCGAATGATTATGTTGCCTATGCGCCCTGTATCATTAACTTTTTATCTCTTCGTAGCTTAATAAAACTGAACCAATATTGTTGTAGTATATTAACATCTAAAGAAAAAAATATATATAAATGGGTAAAAAAAAAAGATCAATCATTACATCAATAGATGAAAACTGATGAAAGGATTAACTAAAAAAAAAATGATATTCACTAGTTTTCCTCCGTTGAAAAATGCACGAACACAAGTTGACTTGTTTAAAGAAATGGAGTGCCTTAAGTTCATAGGAAATTATAGATTTATGAATATTGAAATAGTATGACAACACCATTATTCCTGTATAATCTATTTAGAATGTATCATTACGTATGTAAGGTTATTTAACTTTTTATCTCAATTCGATGTAAGATGTAATTCGTGCCGGTGGTGATATTTTAACGCATTTATCTGTTTGTTTCGTTCGAGTCAATCATCGGTTTTGAATTGATTACCATTTTATCTTCCAATCTCTCCAATATGTAAACGTGTATATTGAATGTGCCAAAGTAGAGTACATAAAAGCACCAAAATTTATACTCGGAATATATATATATTTAAATATTAATATCAGAACATTTCATATATTAATATATATATATATTCTAATAATCAATTAATATATAGTTAAAGAATATTTAATGGAATTAAATCTTAAACAAACAAAAAACGTGTCAAATGAACGCGTTTCAATTTATAAAATCTCATCGTTTTATTCAGGGCTCCGAACCGTTATGTTTGCTGGATTTCGTTCCGGTTCAATATCTTTTGAACTCAGGATGAAGTCCACAGTTCCATCCCTTGCCATCGCTGCAAAAAAAGTAGTATAAAATATAATGCTATAATTTCTTAAGAAAGGGGAGAAGGAAGAGGGAAAGCGGCTTTGCACAACTCTTCGAAAGTCGATGCAAAGAGAGCAAATGTCCTGTAGTAAAATACACCGCTGACCAGGTCCATGTGTCCGATAGGGCCTCCACCAGAGACCCTATGGGAAATGCCGCATCGTCCAGGTAAGGACAGGACCACAGAACATGACTGTAATCCTGAGAGATGTGCCCACACCATCAATGTGGAGATACTACAAGGTTAAACTCTTTAAGTTTAGCCTTGAAATTACCGTGGCCAGTCAGGAATGACTGACCCAGAAGTCAGGGAAGAGTCAGCTACAATTAAGCCTGGCACTGATATCGCGAAAAAAGAGATAAGTAGTCTGCCCTTTAGGGGAGGAATCCCATCTCTTCTGCCACTGATCAAGAGCTGATTCGCGGACGCGTGATTTTAAAGTTGCCAAAGATTCGCCCTCGATTGGGCAAATTGTAGGGGCGCCGACGACAACAGGCTGGATTTCAAGATCGAGCGGACGCCAGCAATATTTAAGAATGATGCCGTTGAAGAAGTGCGATAAGCGCGCGTGAGATTAAGGAGGGCGTTGCCTCAGTTCAATAGAAAAAAATAATGATTATGGCATTAGACCGTTGAAAACTATTTTTTATGTCGGAACGAAACGCCGGAGCTGAACCGAAAAAAATAACGGTTCAATATACATTTTTTTCCGGATCAAAAACTGTAACAAATCACATATATATATATATTTTAATTGAGCCTGGAACGAAAACCGAACCGAAATATAACGGTTCGAAGCCCTGGTTTTATTCTCCGATGTGTTGTAGTATTTAAATGATTTGTTGAATCCGTCTGAAATGAGTACTAGAGCTTCCCGAGATGAATTCCATTTTTTATCAATCTGTCGGCGTCGGTACGCCCGATCGATTCCATTTACCGGTGACCCGAAAGTAATGTCGTATTTTCGTAAATTATTGCTTGTTAAAATGTTTTTTCTTCTTCTGCATAAAAATTCTAGATGTTTTGATTATTGTTTATTTTTTTTACACCTCGAAAAGTGTTGAAGACATCGTTATGTACACCCGTGGCGGATTGATTTAGCGCATATTAACAATTGATAATACTTCCTTTTTTCATACCTCCGTGGCAGATTGATTTCACGCAACTAGCAATTTCTAACTATTCGTGGTATCGTCTGATCGTGGTATAATCCATTTTTAATTGTTACCTATTTTTTGAAGCTTCAGTATTCAATCAATCACGGGTTTTTCTTTGAAAGTGTTCCGTAATATACCCCCGTGGCGGATTGATTAAACGCACCTTATAAATCGATAATACCTCTTGATTATTTTATTTATCCCCGCAGGCTGCATCATCGTCTATGGCGGATTGATTTCACGCAGCCAGCTATTTCTAGCCACTCGCGGTATCATCTGAAAAGATCAATTTTTATTAGTTGAGCTTGTCGCCTAATGTTTTTAGGCGAATTCGTATATACTAAATTCTTGTGATCTGATCTCGACAAGATATTGATTTTTATTTATTTTACTCTTCGAAAAGTGACAAAGGTATCATTGCGCAATATACGTCAATGGCACATTGATTTATCTCAGCTTAAAATTCGCATAATACCTCCTTTTTCGTATATTTTTCATTGCGTGCTAATAATCATACGTTCGTGGCGGATTGATTTCACGCATGCGGCAATTTTTAGCTTTTCCTCCCTTTTCATGGGGTTTTTTATTTTGTTGCAATCCGTGATATCGTCAAGAAGCCTCATAAACGATCATTATTTTCTACGTTACACATCTTCTGAAAAGCCCATTTTTTAAGTCTTCTTTCTGTCAAATTTGTATTACAAGAGTATATACGAGTAACCCTTGCCAAAATGGAAGTAGAAAAAAATGCGCGAAGAAATCAGCAGACGAAGTTCGCATACCTTCATATTTTATGATGCGTGAAATCAATTCACCACGAGTGTATTTTTTTACATTTTTTTTAAATATTTATATCTTAATATCCAAACACGTATTCTTTCATTTTGAATATGAGAGCAACGACATCTCTTTTTAAAAAAAATCCTAATGCAAAAATATAGCTATAACTTATGGATTCCAGATGTTCTGATGAACACATTCCTATACAAGTAGATGTGCCCTATCCACACCGGTGTGTCTTTAGGGGTTGAAAAGCTAAAGGATGATATATTTTTATGGATGATACATTTTTCTTCAGCTGAATATGAAGCTTCTAACCTCTCTGATCAGTGGCAACTATATGCTGAATTTTAATTGGGGCCCCTAACCCTCCCCCCCTTCATCTACAATAAAAACATATTTTATGAAACAGGATTAGGAAATTTTAATCGATTTTATGAATTCATCGGTGCACCTAATCTTCCGGCGCCTGTGTGCGCCTCACAATCTGACCGTATGGAGGGCGCCCCTGTCTCTTGTCCCCTCCCTTTCTTAACCACTTCTATGGTCAACCTCTTGGAAAACTGTGACTAATTGTTCTCGAAAGATCAAATTACGACACGTGTCACTCCACGCGCGCAATGCGCTCTCTAGACTGGTGGGAGAATGACTGAGCTGGATTCGGGCAAATCACTATAAAAAGTTTCGTGTACGATGTGCCCGAATCCAGTTCGGGCAAATCACTGTGTCAGCAAAATACATACCCGAGTTGTATTCGGGCAAATCACACAAGGGGTTAAAGCAAATTCAACACCCAATAAATCGATTGTTGAGTTTGGACGTTTATCAAAGTGTTAATTTTTATTTATCTTACATAAAAATGCATTTTTTAACCCTTTGACTGCTGAATATCAATATATCGTTCTTCGTGCACTTGCTCCTTTTTTATCAGAACTAAAATAAATGTTTTAGTCCACATAGAAAAATAACTTATGAGCCATTGTTAAATATTTTTGTTATAAAATCAAAAGATTAAGAACCACTAAAATCGACATTACTTTTCGGCTTTCCTATTATTATTATTTACTTCTAAATGATCTTTAATCTCATGAATAATATCTTCAATAAGTCAAATATTGGTATTGGAAGAGAGCAACGTGAAAGTTTATTTATTGAAATTGTTGAAATTATAAAAAAAAAAAATAAAGATCAATTATAGAGAATGTATGTATTGATAGTTATAAAGTACAATATTTAAAAAAATATTATTGTTTCTTCATTATTTATTATTGTTTATTATATTTCAATAGTTGATCACTTGTTTATAATATATTTATTGTATTTATTATGTTTAATAATATTCAAATAGCGTACAAAACTATAATAATATTTATTATATAGCGAAATTTGTACCGTTTTCGAACAGAATCGTCTGCCCTGCCTTCCGTGTAGATTATAGGGATCCGGATAACTCTCTGGAGGACGTCGCAAAAAATCAATTATTAGCGTAGACAGCTTTTATGAGAGGTCAAATAAATAAATGCTGATATCATTTCTATTGTGTTTTGACATCTCGCAATTTTTATTGATGTAAGATTTTTATTCGATTTAAATTTAAGAGATTTACACCAATTATGTGCCACCGGTTTGATAAATTCCGAATCACTAATTTGTCGATTCGCGACAGGGATGGCGAACGCGCGGCACGCGAGACTGGCGCGCCAAATAATTCTTTGTTTTTTTTTTGTGTTAAATATAATAATATATATCGAGTCCGATTTGCCATCCCTGGTTTTAAGACACGAAACACGTCGTCTGTACAAAAATATTTACAAATAATATTGCAATAGTGATTATTTACCGATGTAAAGTTTCAATGACGATTCATATTGAATAAATTATGTAATTAGATTTCCCGCAGTTGGTCCGTACATAGAAAGTGATTTATGGATAACAATATAATTTACAATAATATACAAAAAATAATAAAAAAAATCCTTAGATTTTAGATAGATGAAAATTATAAATTTAAAGTATAAAAAATAAAATATTCCAAAGTTTTATCGCTGTTTTATGTCAGGTCCGATTCACACTTTCCATGATCGCTTACTTACCTACCACTGGTGTAATTCCTCTCGTTATCTATTAAATTTCGCAATTCGGACTTGGGACATTTGTCCAAAATAGTTTGATAACAATACAAATATTAATCGAGAAAATTAAATTATAAGAGTGGCTAATATTATTGCATTCGTTGAACGACTTGAATCGAAAGTCGATATTAAAAGTCAATACGTTGAAAAATAAAGATATACTTTATCTTTGAAATACCTCCACAGGAAGAAGTCTGGAGCAGTTAAGTCAGGTGAGCGTGGTAGCCAAGTAATTTCAGAATTTTGCGAAATTATCCTTCTCACAAAAATTTGCCTTAAGAGTTTAGTTGTCAGGCGAGCTGGATGGACAGTAGCACCATCTTGCTGCCACCATACCTCTAGTGTGTCCAAGACTGCAGGACGCACGAAATTCTCCAGCATTTCTCGATACCTTTCTCAGTGATGGTTAGTGCGTTTTCTGCCTCATCTTCAAAGAAGTAAGGTCCAAGAACCCTTCCAGCAGTTACACCACACCAAACTGTTACTTTTACGGGATGCAGACTACGTTAATGGACTATTCTTGGATTTTTTGTCCCCCAGAATCGTATATTTTGTTTGTTAACAAATCCGCTTAGGTGGAAGTGGGCCACGTCGCCCAAAATGAGATTGTGAATCAGCTTTTTTTGCCTTACCTTGGATCTGGACAGCATACACTAATCGATTCCGATAATCTGCTGGCTTCGATTCCTGCACTAGCTGTATCCTATACGGATAGACATGCAGCATCCTTTGAATCCTCTGGAGCGAAGTTCGGGACATCTCCAACTGCTGGGACCGCCTTCGAGTTGACATTGAAGACTCTTCTTCAATGCTTCGGCGTACACGCTGAATGTTGTCCTGTGACCTCACTGAACGTGGCCTTCCAGCGCGTGGTAAATCACTCACAGATCCCTGAATTTGAAACCACTGGAATAAACGAAGTATAGTGTGTTTATTTGGTGATTTTCTGACCCCAAAATGACGAGTGTAGGGGTCAAAACACACACCCGACTTATTGTACGATATTATGAAAAATGATACGACGTACGATATAAGGGTTCGGTGAACGCGCATATTTGAAACTGGTGGGTCCAACGAGGTTAAGAACCACTGCTCTATGCGTTAGCACAATTGATCGTTTTTTTCTATATATAATTCGATTATTTTAACACGTTACTCAGTCGTGAATTTGTCCATAATTAATTTCCAAGGTTAACACTTTCATAATCTGAAATCAAATTTAAAAAAATAATTTGAATTTTAAATGGTATTGTGGTTTTTGGGCCACCTGTATAACAACACTTTCAGTTGCATATTTATAGGGATGCTTATGATGCTGGAGAATGAGGCCCCCGATCATTGGTGGCCCCAAATGGGGCCTTCAAGATCTTATCCATTGTTTTATAGATTTTAGTTTCGTTTTCATTTTTATGAGCTTCAATTTCAGCTGCATTTTTAGGACGAGATCATTCCGTATTTCTCTAGTAAATGTATTATTAGATTGTTCAATATCAGAGCTGAGTAGAAGAGGAAGAGTTTAAGACCTACAATGAAAACCTATTTTTATGCGCCCGGAATTTACGTTTTCCCGCTATTTGCGTTCAATTTTTACAAACCCGTTTTACTTTAGTACCCCATTTCCAAACCCGAATCTACGTTTTCTCTCTGTTTACGTTTTTTTAATCACTCTGTATCAGGTAAAAGTTAAATAATGTCATATGAGTATTAATTTTTAATTTGGTATTGAATCCTCCTAAATGTGTGGTATAAAGCTCGATATACAACCAAATTGACCCAACAGAATCCCTTTTTTACATAAATTATGGATATTAAAATATCAATTTTCTCTCAAAAAATCATACGCTTTTTTACACAAATTAAATGTTGCCGTTATAAAAAAATATTATAGTCGATTTAACCGTTTGGACGCAACGCCGTGCAGGCACGAGAAATCGGTCTAACCATCAGCGCCACTAATTTATCTATGAATAAATAATGGTGGCGTACGGTAAAAATCCATATAATTGGCGTGGCGATTAAAGGGTTAACCATTTGGACGCAGCGATTTTTTGCATAATGGTAACACCAATTTTTCGTTCGGCGGTCTTTAATTTTGAACTGCTGTCGCTACATTTCGAAAAAAAGACTTGAAATTTCCTTAGAGATAATTTTTAAAATGTCGTTTAAGCCCCTTCACGTGTCACATATTTAATTTTGGGCCATGATGCGTAATTATTTATAAATTAGTTGAAAAGATTTAAAGTTCAACATCATTTCTTTTTTTTCAAAAAATATACTCGGTGGAGGTCAAGTGAAGTCAAGTGGTAAAAAATTCAGGGCCCCCAAATTAAAATTTAAAAAATAGTTTCATGAAAACCCTTATTTTATTAAGTTATTTAAAGAACAGAAAACTAATCAAATTTCAATAAATAAATATTCAAGTATATTTACCTTAATTCTATCGTGCTTTATTTCTTGCAAATTCGTCAATTATTGTGGCAGTGTCAATTCAATTTAAAATTTCCAGGTCTATACAGAATGGGTATAATATTTATTTATTTATATTATTATTTTTCTTCTCCGGGGGCCCTTACGATCGCTAAGTCCAATACTGAATATTTTTAATGATTATCTAAACATGGCTAATTTATATTTATTTTTTTAAACATTTTCTAGGTTTATATTTGAGTTTTAAAGAAAGATTTATTAATATTTGTAAATATTGCATTAGTTTCAGCTATATTTTTGAATTTTCAAATTTATTCCTGTATGGAACATAATAATGACAGTTTCTCTAACGGTTAGAGGGTTAAACGAACAGAATTAATATTTGAAAAAAAAGAACATTAAAAATGACATTTTAAAAATTTGTTAGGGCCAAAAGGGTAAATTACGTAATAAAATATGTCATATTTATGCACATGCCATTATCGCAGTTTGAACCGGCGCGATCGACTATCATTATTAAATTGTCGATTTCTATTTGTTTAGTTTTGTTTGATCGGGCGTGTCGATGAAATCCCCGCGATAATTCAAATGTGACGTAAGGTACGGTTGGCAGCAATGGCTGTCAGCTGAGGACGGCTGTCAACGACGAGCGGCCAGTCGGCTCGCGATGCTGGTGGCGCGCGCGACGTGGCGGTGCCTGAGCACCCGGCGCTGCAGCTCGAGACGCTTCAGCCCGCAACACGAGTGGGTGCAGGCTACAGGGGGCGTAGCACGTGTCGGAGTCTCGCGCTTCGCTGCCGAGGCCCTTGGCGACGTCGTCTTCGCTCAGCTGCCGGCCGCCGGCACACGCCTCACCGCTGGTCAGGAGTGCGGAGCGCTCGAGAGCGTCAAGGCGGCCAGCGAGCTGTACGCGCCCGTCTCTGGCCGCGTAACCGAGCCCAACGCCAACGTAGAGCAGACGCCGTCGCTCATCAATACCAGCTGTTACGAGGACGGCTGGCTCTTCAAAATCGACCTCGCCGACCCCAAGGAGCTGGACGGCCTCATGACCGAATCTCAATATCAGGAATTCCTCAAGAAAGACCCCGATCACTGAGCGTTGACCCTCCGTGTGTTATCTACTTTTATACGAGTTCAAGTTTTTTCATTCAATAAATGTATTGTTGTTGACCCACACGTTGTTCTTTCACTGAATTTTTTGCCGTTCACATCGAGAGCTCGATCCATCGTTCACGTGCTAATCAAAATTCTCGCAACATATTTATTCATCGTTTGCAATTAAAATAAGCAAACGTTCTGATCGATTATAAAAATGTGCGTACGCCGCTCGTTACGACTATCTTAATTTTATTATTGCGTAAGTTACCGAGCTCGACCTCGCAGATAACCCGAGTAGAGTAAACTATCGATAAGAATTAATTAATGAAAATATCTTTATTCGCGTAGGAGTCGCGATAAATTTAATTTACCCTAAAAATCCTCGTAATAAATGATCGCACACTGAAACATTTTTATCAATCGTATTCGCGTTATTTAATAATTAAAAGATATATTTTGAATAACAATTAATAATCGTAGATATTTAAATTAAAAAACAATCTCATGGTCGTCGATTTTCAATCCGCGCTTTATTCGTGATTTTTGTTATTATATTTAAATTTATAATATAATGCGTGTGCGTAAGTGTTGAAATTGTGATATGACGAAGACGTTTCGACATTAACGCAATTGCAAAAGTCGAAAATAATTATATAAAACTTTATCTCGTACAGACCTCCAACCGGAGTTCACAGTTCTATACATGATCTTTTAAAAGTCCAGCGACCCGTAAGGCCAACACGACATATCGCACGATAGATTGTGACGGCAAATTGTTCAAAAATATTTACCGAATAAATTAAATTTATTAGAAACTAGATAACATTAATTACTATAATATCGTATTTGTAAACTCTGAATTAGAAAAGATACCGCTATTTATTTAAAACAATATTATCGCATCTGTTTATAAATAGATAATAGTTTAGAATTTTATATATTCGCCGCACGGGTTCACGTGTCATGGCAGTGTGATTTTTTTTTTAACATTTATGTCAATATAATATTTTTGATAACATCTATTTTTAGCAAAATATGTTGTAGGTCAATGAAAAAAATATCGCTTATCGACCTGATTTATTATATTTAATACATATACGCACAATATAAAAATATTTATGATATAAAACGATACTCTCGTCACTTGGTTTCGCAGCTCGAAATCAATTCTAAAATAATTAATTCAAAATAAATATCGTAACATCATTAATACTAATAATTTCATTACTCACTCTCAATAATTCCGTTCAAAGCTATGATAGCGGGCGTATTTTCCATTTCTTTCAACGGATCCTGTCCGGTATCGCAGCAGCGAGCCAATCGTGGATCCAAAGGCAGTTTACCTAACAATGGAACATCGATTTTCGGATGCTGATCATCCCGCGGAAATATTTCACTCTCCGTCTACGACACAATATAATTAAATACAATAAAATTGCTACGTATTTATTTTAATTAACGATACGTACTTTACACTTGGGACATACGAAAGTGGACATGTTTTCTATGAGGCCTAATATTGGTACGTTGAGTTTTTTACAAAACGTCGCTTCTTTACGAACATCCAACAACGCTACTTCTTGCGGAGTCGTTACTAAAATGGCTCCCGTAAGACCTGCACTGCGTAAATACGACACCAGTGATAAATGCTCATCGGATGTACCTGCGATCATAATATAAAAATAATTTATCAATAAATCATCACATTAATATATATAGTTAAACATACCCGGAGGAGTATCGATCAATAAATAATCTAATTGACCCCAATCCACCTCGGTCAAAAATTGTCTTATCATTCCTAAAAAAATATATATATAAATGTAGATTTAATTCGTATGGTATATAATTTAATATTCGTTACCATTTTTCTTTGGTCCTCTCCATATGATTGCATCGTCTGGACTACCGAGCAAAAATCCTATAGACATCATAGACAGATTATCTTCTACGTACTAAAAATATTTAATTTTCCATATAAAACATATAAAATTAAAAGGATAAATCTTAATGATCATTTAAATTAAATAAACAACAAATTATTTTTACTATCACTAGCATTTACGGTAAGTATGCAGGCGATACGTCAGTGTGACCTTAGCTGTTACAGAATTAAAACCTTTTAATCAAGCTTTACGTGTCGAAGAATAACTCCTCAATCTATTCATAACATCTGATTCAAGCGATCCAGTTGTCACAGTGAAGATCAGAATTAAGAGTTAGCCCCGAATTTAACATCTCGTAATTAACAATTCCTTTATAATAGGTTATCCGGAAAGAAATCCATCTTTTCATATACTCTCGTTACTTTTGTTGTTGTTCGTTAGCTTTAGTTTTCATATCATTTTATTTAATATTAAAAATAAAACAAAAGGTTTTGACGATTTAAATCGAGTGATAAGGGATTACAGGACGTCTCTAAAACGAAAAAACCCTTAGAGGTCTATGGCGACATAATCACATCCTCGCCAACTATAATATTAATAATTAATTAATCATCACAAAAATTGTAATATAACCTGAAGACCAGCAATGGATAGTTTACGATAAAGTTAAGATCTTCAGTTTAATACCTAATGAAGTCGTATGAATATTCACCGAATAATAAAAAAAAAATTTATGTTCATATTTTGCATCGAATCATACAAGCTTTGATAAAAAGAGGATCGAAAAATTATATAATAGATGAGAAATGGTTGTAATTATTTTTAAAATAGGGGTCTAGCCTTTTTCCTACATAGACCTCTTTTAACTAAATAATTTTCTTCATATAAACCTTTAAATTCCAATCCATATATAGCGGCACGTGGAGCTCTTGGTAAGGCGATCATTTAAAGTCTTAGCTTTAACCGATCTGTCACAGCAATTAAAAAACAACCGAGTCTTCCGAAGGGGGTCTATCAGAGACTTCAAGCATCTCAAGTCAAGATATTGATGATTTTTTTTTAAAAATGGATTATTCATGATATGATTCATAATTTGGTCAATATTTTGAATTTTTTAATCTAATCAATATGACGCGTAAATGACACGCGCACTCGCCATTGACTAAGTTCTTGCCAATAGACCCATCGCTAGGTTAATTGGAGTTATTATTGCTTTAATACACAAACGCAAAACAGAATGAAGATTTTCTTGCAAATTTTGGCAATTAAACTGTCAGAATATTGAGAACACTTTTTTTTAGAAACGCTAAAAATCCTCGATATTTTTTCACAGTTGATGGTGGACCATGAGAAGATGCAGCAGTAATATTTTAAAAAGAAAAATTTATCGACCTCTGGAACACCATAGACCCTTTTTAAACTTCCATAGACCCCCAAGGGTCCACCTGGACCCCCCCCCCCTCATTGAGAAACCCCAACTTACAACAACATTTGTAATAAAATTAAAAAATAACTTTTTGCGAAATAAAAAAACATGGATTTCTATTTGGATTACCTAAAAATGTCAAGAAACAAATCAATACGTTTAGAATAACAACAACCATCATTTATTACGTTTTCTGGTTTAATCAGTATCAATTCCTCATCAAATCCTGATAATTCGTATGTAAGACATGTAGTCCTCATCCACATTCTTTCCAGACCTTTCCAATTTTTTTCATATTTTCTTGTACTGTTAATTAGGGACACTAAAGCCCTGAAGATAAACAACAGATAATTCTTGAATTATTAATTCAGGATTAGGCTCGATTTCGGCTTAGCATAATTTTTTTTCGATAGAAAAATTCTTCCATTTTAAATGCAAAAATTTATACGAACCGAAAACAATAATTAGATACCTAAGTATCGAAACAAATCGTATCTAAATAAATCCATTATACCAAATATATTTGAATATAAACTTACAACTGGAGACCATCCGGATCCGGAATGATGAACTTGTTCTCCGGCTGTTCCCAGCACTCTTGGCTGACTAGGACCACATATATCCACATCCAGCACGCCGACCTGATATTTTAAATAAATTATTATATAATAAAAAATAATATTATTATGTGTGTGGCAGCCCTGTTTTTCTTTGGGAATGTATAAGTAGAAAAGTGTGTTAAGGGCATGTCTGTTACTTATTATGTGAGGTCAACAAAATATAGGGAATTGTGACCTAAATTCAATCCATTTTGAAGGTAGGGGGTGGTACCATCCCGTGCCAGGTGAACAACTCCTTGGTACAGCATACTTTATATTTGATCAGTGCAAATCTGCTTCCCTGTGAAGTCATTTGTGCAGTCTACGATGAATTTTGGGAATTCTCCGGAAGTCAGAAGCAGATATAACAGAGTACTTATTTAAATAAAATACATATATCATTTTAATACAATTTTTTTTATATTAACGTGAATATTTTGCAATACCTAAACATGAACAAATCGATAATATTAATTAATAAATTATTTATTACGAATATAATTACATTTTTCTCTGGAAACTTGGCAGCTATCGCTCGGCCGAGTAAAGCGGATAATGTGCTTTTTCCAACGCCTCCTTTGCCAGATAGCACCAATATTTTGTATTTTACGTCAATCAGGCGTTCTCGCACGCGCAAAATTTCTGGATCCGGTCCATCACGTGTGCCTAATAAATAATTAATAAATTAATAGAGATAAGCAACACAAAATAATTTATTTTTTTAATCAGATGATGCAAAGTAATTGTTATATAATCAATAAAAACACGATACGTAAAATATTTACATTTGAAAATTGTCCGGTTATAACGGTTCACTGAGATTTTACGGAAATACGAGTTTAATTTTGATTTTTAACCCAAAATTCTAATATCACAATAATAAATTCACCCGAAATCATATATATCAGTCAGTATCAGATGCGTTTTATTATGTATTACACTTTTGTTAAAGTATTGATTATAATTTTACACAAAAACGAATTTCATGATTTATAATTCGAGAAAAATCTGCGTTACGATACTAAATAATGTCCAAGATCTTTATAATTAGGGTATCGAGTTGTTAATTACCTTTAGAACATGCGGCTTGACCAGGACAACCTTCACAAGCTGGTGCAGAGCCGGGAAGGCCGGGGCCCTGGCCCGACGCAGGACATCCGGTGGGCGGTGTCTCCGGCAATGTATCTGTAATAAAAACACGTGAAATTTATTGAAAGAATTCCGTAACATTAACACCAGCTAACAATTAAAATAAATAGAAATCAAATGTATTGTCACTCACCACTCATGCTGTCAAAAGTGTCAAAACACCTGTGGTGCCAGACGTAAAAATTATATCAATCATTTACATGGGGTTACTTTGCATACAAATATTTAATACATTTAAAAGCTTTGAGCTTAGTTTCGTAACACTGCGGCATATTATCGACCAAATTCGAGTAAAAAATGCATGTATATTTTAGCAACTTCAACCATGGAATCCTGTAAAAGAATGTCGATCCTGTATATCACCGCCTAAAGCTTTCGATGGCTACAAAACTTCAAGACCGCATCCGTGGAGACCAGAAATGGGTTTTGAATGTATTGAAAATAAACCATTGTACGTGACAATGTACATATTATCATTAACACAACGTGTACTTATATAAAACTTATTTTAGACCATCACATTCGCTCACTAGTAAATTTGTCGAGCCGTACGGTGGTGGTATGGACCAATTAAAATTTCCAAATTTAGTTACGGGTATTGACCTTGCTCCTACTCACGCAACGAGAGCAGCCTTGTATACGAGATATACACCGTTCGAATGGGGACAAAATACTTTTGCTAATTACAATGAATCGGATGCAAAAAGAAATTATTCTGAACGCATGAGGAATGATATTGTACGATGCATGAGGTATTAATATAATAGAACACTAAGCAATTATGCGATTTGATACTATAGTAATTATTGAATACAGGGAGACGGACGAAAAGACGTGCCAGAGTCAGAGAGACGCTGGAAGACGACTCGGAGAAAGAATTACGGATACTACCTTCTGGAAAAATGAGGTTTAATTCGTATTATGGAATCAATAAATACATAATTTATTAATATTTTTACGTTATAGCTAAGCACCGAGCTGGAAAGATTAATCAATGAGATGGATCAGTTGAATTCGACTCGTTGTCAGGTTGAACGCTCGTTACAAGGTTGCGAAGGACCGTTGCATGTTGTGCAAGAATGTCTTTACCATCGTGAAAAGAGACAAGGTCGTTAATTTTTTACTTTTCTAATTATTATATATTACATTTAATTTTTTATAACAACGTAATAATTACAGGAATTGAGCTTGTGCATGACGATGTCGAAATATCGCTTCTTAAAGAGGTCGAAGAAATTCGACGATGTCAAAGTAACTTTCGAGATATGCTAAATAAGGTAAAAAATAGTATTTTCAATTATTTAATGAGAATGGAGTCTTTATTAAAATATATCGTAGATCAATGCACAATTACGAGATTGCCGAGCTGCTCAGCATGAGTTAGAAACTGATGTACAATACAAAGAAGGAGCTTTGGGTATAGATACGTTGTGTCATCAGTTGAATAATTCTTCGAGAGGTATACAATACTACTCGGGTGTAGAACGATACGATCCTACTGTCAGTGTTCCTCCGTCGTGGGCGGAAGCCAGTTCAGCTAATATACGTCGTTCACAAGCCGAACGAGCTCGTTCTTCGCAGATGCGTTCCGGTATCAATACTAAAACATACGCTTATATTTTAAAAATAAAAAAAATACATATTTTTATTCGTAGATGCTGAAAATTTAATCAACATATGCGCCGCATGTATCTGGGATCATTGGAGTACTACGAATAATTCCATATCAAGAAAAACCACAGAAACTCTAGAAATGAAGAATAAATTACAACTACATTTACATAAAGTATAATAATTAATTAATACATCTAATGATTTTAACGTGAAATATTTAAATATTTTTTTTACAGGTACAGCAAGAGATATTCGATGTCGAGAAAACAATTGAGCTTTTAAATAAAGCTATTCAAGATAAAAGCGCTCCGATGAAAGTAGCGCATACTCGTTTACAGGCTAGAACCAATCGTCCGCATCTCGATAAATGTCGCGATGATGCACACAATAGGTATTATTTTAATACGATCATTTAAAAATAATTGTTTTATTAATGTTTCGATTAATTTTTAGATTGGTGCAAGAAGTGAACGAGTTGCAGGATAGTATTACTAGATTACGAGAAAAATTAGCTCAAGCCGAGAACAATCATCAGTCTCTGTTGGGGATTCGTTCATCTCTCGAATCTGATTTACGCAATAAAGTTTCCACACTATTCATTGACCGTGATCAATGCGGTGGAATACGAAGAGGTTATCCAGTCACAGCTTCTATTCAGTATTAAATCATGATATATCTGTAATTATCTAAATCAAATATCGGATATTATCTTGCAGTGCAATAAACTAAATATATTAAAATATTCCTATGTATAATCAATCGGTATATATTTATGTAGAGATTATGAAATTAATAAATACAAAATAATACGTTTTTTTTTAATAATATTTTTATTTACAATTTTTTTAACAATAACAAGTAAAAAACATTAAAAGTAAAAATGCATAAACTACATTTCAGTCTACAAAAATACTAATTGCGTAGAGAGGAATTCCATTTATGTAAAATAAAGTGAAATACATAACGTTCATTATTTACAACTTTCATAAAACAAATCTATCTTTTCATGTAAGCAGGTAGCGGCACTTTGAAGCCAGGTTTGGCTTCAAAGAATGTATACGACAATACAATTTCATCGACTAGTTCCATTTTCGGATCGTCAGTAAAATCAGGATCTATATAAAAGAACACCGGCATGTCGACCTAAAAATATATATATAATAATTATATATTTTACACATAACGTTACATAATATACTATTATAAATACCTCTTCATGTGGATTCAATTGTTGTTCTTCAAAACAAAAACATTGAATCTTATTAAAATATTGACCGGCTTCAAACGGCAATACGTTGTAAGTACTAATTCCGGTGACTGCTTTGTCGCCTGGATTACGCGCAGTATAAAACGCTAAAGCCGTTTCACCGGGCACTAACTGAAAAATCGTTCACATAAATTAAAATGAAAACGAATCTATAAATTTAAATAAACTTACATGAATTTCAGATTGTTGGGGCTTAAAATTCCACAACATTGACGCAGCAGTGTCTGCATTAAATGTTATTTTCAATAGCCTATTACGTACGGCTTTCATGTTTTCCACCTTACTGCTATCATCTGAAACAACTGTTGTTCCGCCATAACTCGTACTCTATAATTAAAAAGTACATTTTTATAACATGACAGCATTAGAATATATAAATATAAAAACATATTGCAAGATATGTATATATAAAATGCATATTATGCAGATCTGGGTACAAATGTTCCATCAATTTTAGTCAACATAACCTAAAAAAATGAAATACGAAAAGCTTGATTCACAGTCATTAAAAGAACTCACCTGACAGAAAATGCGGTAGAGAGGTACGGCGGCATAAGCAAACCCTGCGGCCGCAACGCCGGTCGCAATTAAATAGCGAACGGTCGACCCCACACCTGACATTTCCAAATTTCAGGTCTTAAGGCGATCCTCTGCAGCCATACACTGAATACATAACATCTATTACAGTAAAATATAAATAATAATTCGTTGAATAAAATCAAACATTCATGAATAATACTAATATTAAATAAATATGAATTATATTACAATTATAAAAAAATATATTTATATATACAGCAGTTGAGAAAGTCACCTATTACGTCACGGTGTAAAAAATTCAAACGTCTCACAGTCTCAATAATATATAGTTCAAGCCGTTTTCGTATTATTTAAATTATTTCCTGTATTATAATATCAATATCAAGTAATTTATATATTTCGACTACTCTTCATGACCTCTCCCTTCAACCAAATAGATATGTACTTATAATATACAATTAAATAATACCTAAATGATTAATATGCTCTAAATTCAACATACGTACTATTAACCTAGAAACCATTTCAAGCCTTGACGAGTCCTAGATCGCACCTTGCAAATTTACATTACACCCATGTGAATATACGTTTTCCTCACGCATACCACTCCCTAACTTGGTTCTTGTTAACTCGTGATTTTTTCCACGCAATCTGTTTTCATTGGCTCCGTTTCAAAATGTCACTTTCAGGAATATAATAATATTATAATATATTTACGATATGTTGTGGCAATTATTATGATTGTTTTCCATCATGAATTTTCTTTTAGTCAATTAATTTTCGACGCACAATAATTTTATAACGAATACAATACATTCGCTATAAATATTAATATGCAGATTTAGATTTTATTTGCCTAAATTTTGAATCATTCTTCAAGTCGATGATCAATTTGACGAAAATAAATAATAAAAAATATATCTTAATCATATGCCAATATCTTAATATAAATACATAAATGCAATGGATTTCGTAATATCATCAACATTACCGCTTGATCCATTCCGCCGTTGATAAATTTTAGTGTTTTGTACTTTTAACGATTATTTACCTGAGCCATCATTTTTTTCTCTCTCAATGGCGTTACTTTTAAAAACCTGCCTCTCATATATATGCATATTATATGTTGAACTATAAATTCTTTGCCGTATTGAAACAGTTATTATTCATTTAAACTTTTTTTAAATCCATTAAGATAAGTTAAATATATACATAGAAATTTTAAATTAATTTTTAAGAGATCCTAAAATTAAATTACATACAAATGTATATTCAATTATTTATTATACTCCATTGATATGTCACGTATGACATTTCGCTTTGAATATTTAAAATCGATTTATTTCTCCTCTCAACGAAATTCGATTAGCTTAAATACAATATGTCCCATTTGCATACAGTGTATAAAATCAATTTTGGCATGTATTACTCATTGTTGTAATCTAATAATATTCGAATGAATATTTAGATATGTTTTTTTTAATTTAAAAACGCTCATATTTAATTTATTTTTGGCGATAATATCATGTCAATTTACGTAGCACTTACGTTTCGGCTATTTTTGTAAAATTGTGACTCTTTCTTCCGCTAAATTTTCACTTTGATGTGATTTATTTAGCTCAAATTTTTTCAAAGAAATCCATGTATTTTTATATCATGTATATAGTTAACTCTCGATTATCCACGCTTCAATATTATTAGTATCTAAAGAAGCAACATATAAATTAAGAATATTTAATGGGGGGAAGGTAGTAATCTTCCTGTTAATTATTAGCCAAAAAAGACCATGAACGCAGAGAATGATCTTTCAAGATTTAATAAAAATGAAATAGGTTCCAAAATTGTTTTTTTTTTGAAAATTATGAAGCCTGAAGGTTTTAAAAACTTCCAAGACGTGACAAAAAAGAGAATGAAGATGCAAGTGAAGGAAAATAAAAAAAATCGTTCGCATTGGAGTACACCAACCAAAATGATTTCGATAAATTCATTTAAAGAGTTTTATTAAATAAATAATATATATAATACATGTTTAAATAATAATTTGCTTTAGAATTTGCTTTATAATATATAACATGTTTAAATAATAATCTGCTTTAGTATAATATATAGTTAAAATAAGTAGATAGATTATTATTTGTTTCATTAATCATAACATATTAGCAAAAGTGAATAAATCATGGCTAATTATTTTGGTGTTTTGACCGGAGCGTTTTGAAAATATTGTCTATGGTGCACGTGAGCGATCTGAAGTTTAGTAGCGCGAAAACGTTCGGGCGCGCGTCAGTTCAGTGCCAGCTCTGTGTCAGCAGCCACCAGTCATGGGGGCCGCTCTGTTGCTGCTACGAGCGCTGCTCATCACCTGTAAGCCGATCATCTTAAATAAAATTTATCATCTCGCATTGATACTCGGAATTCTACATCAAACGACATCTTGATTCATTTGTTTTTTTTATTTAAATATATTTTCCTGTCAAATAATATTTGACAGTGGTTATTATTTAATAAAATATGATTATAATATACATATATATGAAAAATATGCATTAAATAATTACTAATAATAAAAAAATGTTATTAATAACATAATTATATTCGGGTCATTGATATAAAATAATCAGAATGATTAATTGAATTAATATAGAAATAATTCAATTTAAATTATGTAATCATCCGTCCGATTTTTATGGAATCGTCCTTACATTTTCGTATATTTTTTCTGCAAAGTTAACAAATATTTTATAGCTTTTATGACCTTTTCCCATGTCAATTTGGGTCAATACCTAGCGCAAATGTTTTTATTTCTTCTCGCCTAAAATGTCAGTATCATATTTAGGCCCACCCCGCCGGAAGTTCAGCCGTCAGCCTCTATTTCCTTATTTAACCTTTTTCCGTGATTTTCCCTACCCACAATAAACATTCCCACTCTCTGTTTAAAACGATTATACGCTATTCATACGAAATTTCGTCAAATGTCAACACGCTTTAAAAAATCACAATACTGTGAAGATTTTAGCGAGGGTGACATCCTTCCACTAGTACAGTGGTCGGCAAATTCATTAGCCAAAAGAGCCAAATTTATTATAAAAGTACCCTGTTAATAAAAGTTTCCTTCCTGAGTTTAGGTCAAAAACAATAAGTCGATTTCTTAAATTACTTAAATCATCTAGGCTTTATTATCCAGGTCTTTAAAAGCAGATGCTTGTTCTGGAACTAAGATCATATTTGTTTTTCTCCAATTTTTCCATATCAACTTACATAATTCTTTGCTTTTTAAATCTAGCAATTGGATTTCAAAGGGCTATTGTTAATATTAAAGGGATAAAAAAAATACTAACGCCACTTTACTATTTCTGAATTCTTGAAACATCTCTAATAAAGCTTCCATCATATCTAAAGTTATAATTTTGATGTAGTAATAGTTAATTTATGATTTACTGCAATGTTTCAGCAGGCTTGAAAAACGAATCGACGCTTATCTTTTATAAAAAAATTTTCGAATGAAAAGACTGCAAATTTCTGCGCACAATTTGCTTTTTAATGAATAGTGCAATGATAACAAATTAAAGTCAACCCTCCTATAGCGCTCCTTTCTATGGAGCGGCGTGTGTGGCAGTCACTATTACAGTGCTTCTTCTGGATCACCGTTTTTTACAAAACTCTAAAGTCAAATTACATATTTCGTAAATATCTAATACATTGCCGAAATAAAGGTCATTGCCCTTTGATTGACAATAAAATATAACACGGTTATTTAAAATATGAAAATGGAAAAATATTTTTTGTATTAATTTTGTTCAATTTACATATTATTATATATATATACATACAATTAAAAAAACCGAAACTTAAATATTGTAAGTGTGGCTAGTCTCCTATAGAGTGTGTTTATATAGAGTAATCCCTATCTCGGCGCTATAGGAGATGTCTCTTTATTAATTTTTCCTTCTCCACGTTCGGCCTTTGAGTGGCAATAATCCTGAAAATTCTTCTTTAGACCCCTTAGTTGAAATAAATCGTATAAACGTAAAACTTGCGTAATGTCATGTGTCAAGTCTCGTCAACTGCTATTGATAAAACTTAAACTGATCTTCGATTAGCTGATTATTGGAGGCATTTTATATGTTCTACCTTTAACTGTTTTAGCAGTAATCTTTATTTTTTCAAAATCTCCGCTTTGTTTTTAAAAATCCTGGAATAGCTTTTCAGTTGCATTTATAAAACAACTGATTATGTATTCGCCATCTTCCTACCTAAGGAATTTTTCAACCAATAATAAAGCATTCAACATTAAGATTGTTTAGAAGATTACACCTAGTTATTAATTACAAAACTTGATATTTCTTGAATTTCCTTTTTCTTTGCATTACGAACAGAATATTTACTGCCAAATGACGCGTGTTTAGTTGTAAAATGTCTCTTCAAATTTGACTTCTTTTTATGTGCCAAGTTTTCTTGACATTTGTCTTATTTAAGACAGCTTTTAAAAACATTTAGATTTTGAATAAGCGTGAAAGTCTTAGTATACTCCATTTAAAATTTTCGTCTTACGTTTTTCTTACAGTGAACCCTTCTATAGCACCGAAATAGGAACCACGCTATAGAAACCTGCTCTATAGAAGACTAAGCACTCATACAAAATTGGGGTTAGGTTTTAAATTAATTGTATTTTGTTAATTGATCGAAATCAAACACGTAATTCGTGGAAGCGCTGCATTCAAGTAACCAAAGAGCCGCATGTGGCTCGCGAGTCGCAGTTTGCTTACCACTGAATAAATAAATAGACATTTATAAAGTATTCACTAAATTAAATAGATAAATATAATTATAATGATTGCTCTCGACTATTAACGAGAGTGTCTCACCGGTGAGTCTCGTGTTATTCACTCCACACGCTAGCGTCCCATCAGCGAGTTGCGATGTTTTTTTATAATATTTTTCTTTAACCAATCCGTCACGGTGGCTCGAAAACAGCCGCAGGGGGTCTATTTTTAATAGAAAATAGACCCCAATAATTGCAAATCAATACCTTGACCTTTTTTGTAAAAAAAATATTATGCTAAGATTAATATTAAAATGACACGCACACTCGTCGATGTCTCGCCGCAGACACGCCGCCGACTACCGACTGCTGAACTCTCGCGACTTATGTTAATTACAAAAAAGTTTTTGACATGTAGGATTTATATTAAAAGAGTTATTCGAGAAAAATTAAAACTTGGGATTGCCAATATATATTATTATATATTTATTTTTTAATTGAAATAACATGGCGACTCACCGGTGAGACGCTGACGTTCTTCTTGTTAAACTGTTCAGATTGTTCAATTAATATGTTTTCTAGCTGATAATTGTTGTCTGAATCAGGATTTTTTTCATCTAAAGTTGATCAATCATTTCGGAAATGTTTCGTGTTACGTTTCAACCCTTATTTTTAATATCCTAAAAAGGCAGAATGAAATGTTCATCATATTTTGCGTGTTTTGGTTGGCCAAGCCTACATATTAACCGTGATGATAAACAATTTTGTTTCTTCGCTAACATGATTTATAACATATATATCTGCGTCATACGATACATTACCCTTTTTATGAGTTTCCTTGACCTAGGATCTACAACATTCGCATTGATCTACATTGAAAATAATTTATTCCGCGATGAATTATTCAATGTTCTGTACAATAACCCGCCTCTGCCGAATAAGACGTCTATATAGTTTTGAAGAAAAATCGACGATTTTGTTGACATAAGTGTTGTTGAATAGCACGTGGGGAAAATTTTAGACACATTATCGCGATGATTTCAACAACCAAAACCGTGAACACTTGTACCAATACGGTATGAATTGGTGGAATAATACGATGCATACATACATTGTCCTAATTTAAATTGTAAATATGTGCCCAACGCATATGTCTCTGGTATTTGATAATATTTTTGGAAGAAATCAACGAAAGTGTTTCGCACAAAAAAATTCTGGCATTTTAATCGCGAAATTATGAAAAAAAATATTTATGACGACGCTGAACATCGCAATATATCATTTGCAATACGGAAACGTAAATTTTGCATGTGCGAATGACACCACAGTTCAAACACGTCTTTGATTAGGTTACTTTGATTAAATAATTGAATTAGAATTCCGTCGGTTCAAACATGCATGATCGTTTTGCAAGTCAGTACTGATTATATTCGTACGCATACAGGATGAATAGAATATTTTTTTTCAATTATTATCATTGAAATATAATGGAACATTTCATGAAAACCATTTTGTCTTAATATTTAGATTAAAACCAGTAACTGAAAATACTTTTTCTGATGCGAATTCCTAGAACATTTGTTTATTCGCTGTAAACAACGGAAAACGAGAGTCTAAAATACAATAATGAATCTACATAATCTAAAATGAACATACTGAAGAGTAATTTCATAGAAAATTGCGTGAAAAATTGCGTGATTTCTCACCACAGAGCCAGTATACCCTGGGAAGGAAAACCTTAATCTGTTAGTCACTAATTGCTCTAGTCTCGATACTTTCGCTCCCTTCTTTCTAATGGACCTCTGAGGAGATCTTTCCAATGATGAAAGGATTGCTATTGCGCGACAGGGCTAATAATCTCTTGCGACCGGCTACTTGAGACTCGTTTTGGGCAGATGTGCATATCTATGCCTGTGTATATCTATATAGGTGTGTGTGTGTGTGGTCGCTCGCTACTTGTCACTCGTGACTCGTTAAAAACAGATAACGCCTTAGACAAGAGAACAAACGAAAGCCGAGGCAAACCCCCTCTTACTTTCCTGGACACAGTGGAGAGGGTAAAATCCGATACCAACATGGTAAAAGACGTAAGTCCAATGCCAGCAATGGCCAAGAGAGGGAAACTCTTTACAAAAAACCGCATACCAAGACGGCTCGGGTCCCCGCGGTATGGACACGAAAGGGGAGCCCTCACGTCACGTGTGAGACTCAGGTTCCTTTGGCCTCGACTGCCATGCGAGAGTTTGGTAAGGTCCATGCCCTCAGCGAGTGAGAGCCTTGTGACTGGCAAATGATGATGATGATGATAATATAATATTACAGTCAACTCTCCTATAGCGCTCCCTGCTATAGAGCGGCGTCGTTCAATTTAAAAAAATATCATTAAAAAAAAATAACCCCAATTTTTTAATGGATGCCTAGTCTTCTATAGGGCACGTTTATATGGCGTGATCCCTATCTCGGCGCTATAGAAGGATTAATTTGGAGTTAAAATAAAATACACGTCAGTCGAGAGTTATACACAAAACTCTCCAAACAAATGAATGAAATAGGTTTCCAAAATGGTTCAACATTGTTGCTCTAATCTATGGTTCACGGACTGTGCCAGTGTCATACGTTGGCTTTTATTTGTCTTGTCATTTAACCAATCCTCGTATTTAAACAGATCGATCAACACTGTTCTAACTAAAATCATTTTAATATTTTAGTAGTAGGTACATAGTATCTAAGAACAACAACTCTTAAGCTATTCAAGAATCTAAAATCTCAAACGTACTAGCATGGAAAACTTGATGGAAAGCATCTCCTCGATAATTAAGATGGTTGCTGACAGTGAGCTGGAGCAAATGAGCAACTTCAGATACGTGACGACTTTAGGATACCTTAATTTATGCCACTCAATGCTTCGTTAAGGGGCATGAGTTGGGTTACAAGATCTAGAAGAATCTTAACAGGCTTTATAGCGCAGCTGGCATATAACGCTACTGGTCAGGACAAATGCGGTTGAGGAGAAGCGCAGATAATGACACATATTATCATGCAGACGTATGTGACACTCCTTAACAGCTAGCTGAGGTCTCATCAGTATATATTTTTAATTTTTTCCCTCTTGGGGTCCATAATTATCAGGCAGCTTGTGTGCGCCGCACAATCGGCGCGCCCCAGCTGCCGAAGTGCAGTGATATGATCTTATCTAGGTTCTTTACGGCTTCCCTTTAACCGTTTATCCGCTAGAATACTTCATAGTCGCTTTACCCGTATTCGAATAAATTATCAAATGCAAAACTAAATTTACTTGCAAAACTTATGGGTTTTAGATGTTCCCATTAATTATATGAATAAATTATTATCCAAATTACTTACACAAAGCTTCTAGCACGTGCGGTGTGCAGTGAATAAGCCGTTGTCACACCGGCGTGACGCTGTTGAAGGATTATGGCAAACGCTGCATGTTCATATAGCCGTTTTGATATGAATCTATTCCCAAAAACTCAAGCGAAGTTGCTAAGAAAAAACTCCTTCAGGTAGAAAGAGGCAATGTCCCATCTGATTCTTTCGTTTCTTTCATTTAGTCTTCTTGTGGAAGGACCTAATCACACAAATCGATACGAGAATGAACGGTCCACAGATGAAAGGATCAGAAATCAGCTTAATCAGATCAAATGTTTCTTATAAAAATATTCTTCTGAATATCTCGATGTTGTAGCTTCAAGTCTTGTTGAAATTTTACAACACGTTCAATATTAGGTTCCATATTTTAATTCACGTGTTCTAATCTTCTGTCCAATTGCAGAGCTTCAGCAATATTTTTCTATGAGAAATTAATTGGTTTGTCGGTAGCATCAATATGGTTTTCAACGCAGTTTCCAAGATTTGATACGTTTGTTTCAATTAACCTATTAATTAATTCGTCTTTGCCTATTTCCTAACCAACGAATGTATCATCAATTTCTACAAATTCTATTTTTTTTTTAAATTATTATTTAATTAATATAGTTAATATCTCGGAGATTTCTTGTAGATTAATCTTAATTATGACTCGTCACCAACAATAATATTACAGTATAAACATAAAATTATGCAAGGAGTTGTTAAATTGTTCCAAGAATCTGTGTCTTCTCGGACAGATTTGTTATACATTTTTTCTGCATCGGGGAAAATAAAATCGGCTCATATATCCGTGACCCGTATTCAAATCGAATCAAGTGGCACATTTGATTAATGACCGAAAAAAAGCAATCGGATCCCTGTCATCTGTGACGCATTTCCATTGAGAGTCTCAATTGTTCATTTTTATCCGACGTCTCTTGCTTCACGCGCCGTAAAAATAGAATTAAACCCACTTCAAAATATGGATTTAACCGAAAATAAACCGACCGATTCGTTTATCCTAGAATCTTCGAGTTTCGGCCAAGTATTCGCTCCAGTCCGTTCCGTCGTTACCTTGGTCGCCATTAGTTTATGGTTCTATAAAACCAATTTATACAGACCTATCTTGGTGCGGTACGACTAACTGATTCATTAGACGCGTCACTTCCATTAGGCACGCGCCACTTGACGCTCATCAGCACCAGCGGCTGCTCAGGACCATCTTCGAATTAATTTTCATTTATCAAATTTTTATATGAAGATACATAGGCGCTCTTTGTTGGAGCCGCCAATTTAAACGCGAATCTATTGACCTTCCTATCTTGAACTAGAAACCAATCCACCGTGAAGATTTGCTCCACATCCGCAACACAATGAATTCTATACAAACTTCCGTATCCTTCGAATTCCTATCTATAAACGATAGCTTATTCCTCTCGCGATCCGTTCCATTAGCGTCATTTAGTGAGATTATTGAGTGCAACTAAGCCGACATAAATGCATTTCAAGGCTTCGTGAAGTCATATTCACCAGAAGATCGAGAACTATTGCATAAATATAATTTTATGTGCCATCATAAAATTCGGGATAATGATCGCGTTAATGGGCAACTTTTATGTCCTGTTCGTGGCCCGCAATGTGTGAAGTTGTTTGTATCCTACAAAATAATAAAGAGTCTTTTGGGCTAGTAAAGTTGATTTATGGATTTGCGGTCGCTGTGATCTGATGACAACGAAGACGTGGCGCAATTGCAACTCTCGTAATATGATATTTAAACCTAAGAATCAACATTGTCCGAGCATTTGTGTCCAGTGATCGTATTGCAGATCATATACGTGTGTTGTATATTATAGAGGCCGTAAAAGAAAAACATCTTCCACCAATTCTTTGTAGAATGATTGGTACGTTCCAAAAATAGCCAAGTTTTTGGAAATGTTACGCATGAAAATATTGATCCTATTTGACCAGATGCTGGATGACGAAGACTTAATTAAAATCCATTTAGTTGGATGATAACAGCGACGAAGAGGTAGAAGAACTACCTCTTACAGCTGAAACAATTAATGAATGACTAAAAATATCTCAACAGCCGTCAAACTATTTTCTGGAAAAGTACAACTTCGACTGTGTTGAAATCCAGACCAGAGTTCGGATATCTTTTATTGGAAAGAAGCAGATTGTATTGAAAAGGAGCGGACCAAGTAGCAAACTCGAAGATTAAGGATAATTCCCCTCAGAGTAACAAAAAAAACAGGTTCAAAATTGTTTGTTTGACCCGCGAGCCGGATTAAATATATTAAAAATAGGCATCCATTTGGTCCGCATTCCCTAGTTTGGCAACCCTGTTCTAGATAATGAACTACAAAGAATTCAAAGAATCTTTAAATAAGCCAAAACTTGATTAATCTAGTCGAGTCGTGCCGATGTGGGACCCAAATGGGAAGTTTTTTCCAAAATATATTATTTTTAATATAAATCCAACATGTTGCAAACCTTTCGTATTTCTATAAAAAAGTTTAATGAATAAATATTTTAAATAATCATTGACCCTTATTGTCCACAATTACGATAAAAAACAACAAAATACGTGTATGGTGCCAGCGGCGCGATGTTTTTTTTTCACTCGCACTCGGCACATCGTACCGGATGTACGTACTAGTGACACGTGCCGCGAAAATGTAGCAGTTGTCGATAGTTGGCGGCGTGTCCGGAGTCTGCGGCGAGACATCGCCCAGTGTGCTTGTCATTAAAGCGTCGGGATTAGTAAAAAAAATACAAAATGTCGATATTTTGGATTTTTTTTTATGAAGAAAAACTATTTTTATTCTTAGAATAATCCATTTTTTAACAAAAGCCAAGATATTGATGCGACGCCACGCCAAATAGAGATCAATATAACTCACGCGCGTGAACAAACTAATAATAGAATAAGGTTAAATATGTGAATAGAAAAATGTTCTTGTTTAGATGTATTGATTTCGTTCAATTTAAAAAAACCTAACCCAAAAGCTTTGTATGGATGCCTAGTCTTTTATAAGGCGGATTTCTATAGCGTGGTTCCTATCTCGGCTCTATAGGAAGGTTGACAGTACATTCAACCCTTAATTTATACGATTTTCTTTTAACACAAATTCTGTTTTGGAAAAATGTGTTCTCGACCAAAGCTTTAGAAAATTCAAAATAATAAAAAAAGAAAATGGGATTAAATGCTGTAGTAATAATTACTTCACCCCTTAACAAAAAAGGGAAGAACTAAAGATATTTTAGATTAAACAGTTTTTATCAATTTTACATTTTTTTACGTTATTTATTTTGCGCGTCTATTACTAGAACCAATTTACCGCGTAAAAAAAGATTAAGATTTTTTTTTATTATATTAATTCTAAAAATTAAATATTTTTTTTTATATAATTCATTATATTATATAACTGCTTTATCAATAGTATGATGAGCATTTTCGGAAATCTGTTCCCATTGATTTTTCCATCGTAAATAGCGCGTTGAACATCTTGCGGCATTTTTAAACAATTGACATTCCCCATTTAACATTTGAAATTCTTGACATTTTCTCAGCATTTATAGGAGTCAATGTTTTAATTTTAGATAAAAATTTATATTTAAGTCTCTCAAAATATAAATTGGGTCGATTGTATCCTGTATAGCCTTGTAGCAAGCAAGATCTTCCTGAATACTTATGGTTTATACCTTCCAAAAAAATCTTTCGTTATCCGGAATCCATTTTGCAATTTTTTTGCATTACTTTAACAGCCAGCTGTCCAAGTCGCATTTCAATACACTTGAGATTCCAAGACCATTTCTTTTTTTTAGTCTCTTCTTCAACCCTTTGATTTTCGATGCATAATACCTCTTCATCTGGACGATCTTCCAACCATTTTTATAAGCTGGTCTATGCCCTACGACTAACCGCTATCGGGCATCAAGTTTCCTTTGCGTGTTCTAATTTCATTTTCTTTTTCAAATTGCGCTAGTTGTGCTGTTTGAAAGTTTATTAAGCTTTTCCATATTCCATACATGCACGATGATGTGACCTCTTGCCATTCCCTTCCAATATTTTCTTATTTCGCTTGATGGTAATATTATCATAATTCTCTAAAACTCTTTAACAGTTTTACCTCGTCAAGCGCCACTACTGTTTTGGGGCAAATGTAGTTTCTTTTTTTAAATAATAGGCTTTAAATGTGGCAATAGCCTCTGGTCCATGGCTTCGCAAAAATACTCGGGCCAGATATTAGGGGTAAATACGATTTTAACATTAGGATGTACCTATGCAGGATGTCCTAGTACGTCTCATATTGGGTGCATCTGGAATTTTCCATAAATATTTTACTGGAATAAATAAATTCATAAACCAGTCTTCCAAAATAAATTGTGTTCTAATCTCTTTGTTTGGAAAGCGTAATATAGTGGTAACATTTGATATTCATTCCTTTGAGGGGACTCATGGTAGGTTCATAAACTATTAATGGTTTTAGACCGCATCCAGCAAGATTGCCACCAACAAAGAGTAAAACGATTCTTAAATGCCTTGAAGCTCAAGTATACTTTTTTCTTTCTTCCTTATTAATGTAGTTACGGGCTGAGGTTTTCCAATGAGCGGTTTCACAATACTAAAAAATTGTTCCTTGACGCATCTTCTTCTTCCTAATCAATGTCAAATATTTCGATAGCACCTCATAGTCTTGTAATCGGCACTAGTCATCTACCTATTTTCAGCATCTTTATACCTCTCATTTTTTGAATCCTCAAGCATTACTGGCAGCAACGTTTGGTTGGTAGTTAGTTCGCTCCTTTAATTTTAGGTTTTCAAAAAGGCTCAGCGCCTTTGTCTTTATGGTCACAAGGCTAGGGGGATTCGTTTTTTTATCAAATCTTCCATCCAAATCACCAATAGTTTTTCCATTTCGTAAATGGGTCCAAGTTTTTTTTGCTATTATTGTGGATTATGGATATTGCTCCTTTAACAGCTTCATTGATACTTAGTTTATTCTTCAAAATTGTAGAGATCGTTGAATATGATAAGTGTAGATCGCGAGCTATGTCCTTCACTCTTTTACCACTCTCATATTGTTTAATTATTTTAGTTTCACTTAAATCTATTGCACTTCTTTTTTTGTCACATCTACGTCATTATGGGCAATGTAAGATTTATTCAATAAATGAATCATCAGGGTCGACAAAGGCAAATTTAAAAAATTTTTTTTTTTTTTTTTTGTCGTAAGTGCGAATCGTCGTAAGTAGAACCGTCGTAAGTCGAAGACTACCTGTAGTATGATGAGCATTTTCGGAAATCTGTTCCCATTGATACTTACATCGTAAATATCGCGTTGAGGATCTTGGGGCATTTTTAAACAATCGACATTCCACATTTAACATTTGAAATTCTTGACATTTTCTCAGCATTTATAGTAGTCAATGTTTTAAATTTAGATAAAAATTTATATTTAAGTCTCTCAAAATATAAATTGGGTCGATTGTATATTAAAATAAAACTATTACAAACTGTTATGCATTGAAAATAAAACCGTGACAACATGTTCACGCTCATATGCTTTTTGCATGCTATTTTGGTCTTAGAATATTCAAGTAGAAACATCTTACAAGTGTACATACACACCGCCGAAATGCGGCTTAATTATGTGTTTAAATGTCGTAAAAATCAATGAGTCGTAAATTGCAGTTCGATTAGATTGACAGCGACTCGTTGATCTATACAATTAGTCATGTTTTATCTGATCGTTAAACTATCGATCGATATTGACCATTGTGGAAAATAGATTTAATGTCCGTGAAAAATCTATTCTGATCTCGATACAATTCTGAAAGTTTAATTGTGGGCGCGTGTTATGTTTAGACATCTAATACAGATCGACTTTGACTTTTATCGAGATGCAATTCTCGATCAAGATCTTTCTATTTTTAAAAATCGACCGTGCATTTGCGTCCCTTCGGTAGAGTATTCTCGGTTGATTTAGGGAAGACTGTAATTAATGAGAGACAGGTGTTACATATTTCAATACAAGTACTTGCTAATGTTAAATAGTATTTTTGTTGCCTACGTATCGCTGTATAATAAATAGATCTGTGTGAGTCGGATGGTTAAACCAGTGGTCGGTGAGGTTTTTATGACATAAACTTTCACTAAATTAAGATGATACGCTAATTAATAGTTTTTCTGCTTTGAGTGTCTTGTCCGTTTTCGGACATAGGTAATCCACTGTTCATTGTCATTTCTCCATAAATTTTATTTAGTATTTATTTACATTATTACTACTATGGATGGAAAGATTCTAAATCCCCAATCGCCATATAAAGATTCTAAAGATACAAGGGGAATGAGTCTCTCACACTAATAATCCCCCCCAGCCCCCCCAGTATCAAACCACGACACTGGTTAAATTTAAATATTATTTCTTCAACGAAGACACCTACAAGCCAAAACACTGGTTATGATGCATCAGTTTCCATATTCGCCGAACATCGCCCCATGCGACTTCTTCCTATTTTCAAAAATGAAAAAAAAACCGAAATGATTGTTTTTTTTCCAATAATAAGGAGATAAAGACAGCGTCATTGAAGGAGCTAAACGCCATACTGAAAATTGCATTCTATGAAGTTCTAAATGCTTCGAAGAATAAATAGATCGCTGCCACAAATTTATAATGACTATGTACTCTGAAGGAGACAACAATTAATATTGATCAATAAATACATATTTTTGGGAAAATGATTATTTGTTGAATAATGTGTGCTTTTTTCCACCAACTACGTATATCAAGGTTACTTAACCAATGGTCTACGGACTGGTGCTGGTTCGCAGAATTTTTTTGCCTGTCCGCTGATGCAATAAGCTTGAAAAACACTGTAAATAATATATAATAAGTACATATCGAAACTAGACCATTTATCGGTCAACATTTAAGGGTTTTCCTTCTTGTTCCTTTTTTCTATGAGATGGTATTTCCCATGATGAAAGGATTGCTATTGCGGCACAGGGATAGTAATCACTTGCGACTTGTCACCTGTGACTTATTATAAGCAGATAACAAGTCACAGCCTTGAGAAGATAAGAACGAATACCGAGACAAATACCCTCATACTTGCCTGGACACAGTCGAGAGGGTAAAATCCGATACCACCAGTGGTAACGATACACGTCCAATACCAGCTAAGGCCAAGAGAAGGAAACTCTTTATAAAAAACCGCATACCAAGACGGCTTGGGTCCCTGTGGTATGGACACAAAAGGGGAGCCCTTACGCCACGTGTGAGTTTCCTTTGGTCTCGACTACCATACTCGGCGAGTGAGTGTCTCGTGGCTGGCAAATGATGATGAATGATGATAAAGAATGATGATAAAGTAAACACGGTTTATAAAAATACACCGATCTTATAGGGTGAATTATGACATAAATAAATCTTAAACATTAATATAAATCTTAATTTTTTAGTTCACTCCATCCATGCCTTCGCTAAGATTCTAGAATTTAAAAAAAATAATGTCATGACTTATAGGTAACAAACAATCAGTTATGAAAATCTAAGTTAACCGCGACTGAGCTGATACTCGGACAGGTCAATCTTCTTGACGAAATCTATGAATTCTGAGGATTCTTTATTTCTGGCCAGGGGATGTAAGTGTGACTCATTACCCCCTCATCTTTAGAATCTTTATCGAACCTTTGCTTGGGGGAGTGGCGCTTTGGAATTTTTCTTTCGTGTCATCCATTCATCGTCAAATATTAAACATATATAAATATTACTTCTAATAATATTAATAATAATTATAACGGAAAACTATTTTATTAATATATTTACGTTATATTACCGATCACTACTTCGTTTCATCAAAACATATAAACACATACCACCCAGAAACTTTATGTATAATTAATTAAATATTTATAATATGAACTGCGTGTTTGCAGATAATATCAATCATCGCCAACATCTGATACAGATAATATATTCATTGAAATTCCAGAACCCATCCTTCAAAATAAAAAAAAGATCAACAGTTGAGGTGTTAACAGCTAATCGCGGCAATGGACTATCGGATGCGATGCTGATATAACGTAAATAATTATATTTGCATCATCGGTCTGACATTGAAACATTGATTTCGCAACATTCTCGTAGATGAGAATAAAAATAGTTAATCATGATATGCTTCATAATTTCGTTGATATTTTGATTTTTTACTAATCAATATGATGCGCAAGTGACGTGCGAACTCAACGATGTTCCCCCGCGACTGACGCACGCTCACGGCTCGTCGCATGTCGTTGCACCACTTGCACGGCACTATGTTTTTTCTCGCTCGCACGTGCACATGCATTGATAAATATTGTTGCCTGGTTCAGGGTTAAATAAGACATCTGTCAATTTCAGACTATAAATGACTACAAAAGACTAATGTTGAAATACGTGTTCATTTTTTTTCTTCAACGAATAATGCTTAAACAAAATAAACATATGCGGATTAAAATTGTAAATATGATAATGCACAGTGGGGGAGATAAACCCTAATATTGTAATAACAAAACAAGTAACGAGTTGATTGAAAGCTGACTGGACTAAAATAAAATGTTTACCCAAACACTGGGCAGGGGTCAGGCGGGCGGATTCTAAACATGCCACGGTCGGTGGCAAACATAAAAACGAGCACGGCAACACTGCACGTGGACAAATGCGATCGCAAATAGATTCATTTTGATTGACCGGTCCGGCTAAAGTGCGTTCGGATTATGCCGTTCATTTTGTCCGGGCGAGTGTGGCTCGTCGGACAATGTTGTACGTCGGGTCCAATTGATTACGAATGTGACCGACTGGCGGCCACTTCCTCAACCGGGTGTAACGAGCACCTGCGCCTACCCCCCCGCCCGCTCTCCTCCGGACGTGTTTGCACAAGCAATTTGCATCCCTCTTTAAAGGAATCCCTCCCCCATGTCCACCAATGTTTGCTGAGGCAATCTGCATCCCCCCGATTCCCGTCCCGCGTCCGACAATTGCAATGTTTGAACTCGTTGATTTCGTAGTGGACACCTCGTCTTATTGACAAGCTATACAATTTGTCACAGCAAGTACTAAACGACGACACCGAATTGGATTACCGACAAAAACATACGCGGACAGTCTAGCCAGACATCGATTCATTCATCCGTGTTTATACCAGGAAAATAAAAAAATGCATCCAAAAATGAAAAAAATATTAGCTCTCGTTCACACTGTCGCTAGAAAATAATAAAACAGTTCTTCCCTTCTTCTGATTAGCTATAAGCCATCATCACAACCAGTGTTATGGCTTGTAAGTAACAAGCATATATTTTGATAATGCAAGTTAACCGCGACCGAGTTAAGTTAGTAGTCGGATATGTGTCCAACGAAAACTATGAATTCAGGGAATTCTTTAAAACACTGCCCAGAAGGTATGTAAGAAGAAACCAGATAAAACTCAAACAATTTATTTCCCTATGATACCCCTATACCAGGGATGGCGAACGAGTACCCCGCGGGTCACGCAGTGACCCGCGAGTGAAATTATCGAACCCGCGTGAATTTTTAGAAATGATTGTAAAAAGCCTTCATTTAATAAAAAATAAAATGATTTTTAATTTGCTACCAATATCAATTTTCGGTTTTTTGCTTAATAATTGTTTATTGGATTGTCATATCAAAAGAGCAGGTGAATAATTTGAAGGTGAAGATTATATAATGAAGAATGGCTTTTCAAGTATGGAGTTTTTGAAACAGAAAATAAAAGCATCTGTCTCATATGCAAAGAAAGTATTACTGCTCGTAGTTACAACGTAAAGCGACATTTTGACACGATGCATAAAAATCTCATTTCATTGAAAGAAGCAGAGAAGAAAGAATATTTTTCACAACAATTAAAGCAATATAAATCCCAAACAAATGCTTTCAAATCTTTTTTAGTGCCTAAAAACAACATCACATGTGCTAGCTTTCAACTGTCACATTGTATTGCACGACATGGAAAAAATCTTTCTGAAGGAGAGTTTTTTAAAACAGCATTATTGGAATGTAGCGAATCTTTATTTGCTGATTTTAAGGAAAAAGATCGCATTATTAAAAGAATAAAAGAATTACAAGCCAGTCAAAACATTGTTAAAAGATCGTATATATTAGCTTTGGACAAAGATATCGACTCAATTAATTTCCAGGATTTAAACGGCAACTGAAATGTACTGATTTCTTTGGACGAGAGTACAGATATAACAGGTCAAGCACATCTTGCAGTTATTATTAGATTTAAATCTGGAAATATTATAAAGGAAGAATTGATCAAATTGATGAATTTGACAGGAAAAACTACCGGTGCTGAAATTATGAAGGAGTTTACGTTAAACATGACTGAAATGAAGATTGATTTAAAGAAGATTGTTTCTGTAACGACTGATGGTGCCCCAAGCATGGTTGGAAAAAACATAGGATTTATAAACCTACTGAAGCCAAAAATTGAACATCCTTTAATTGAATTTCATTGCATCATCCACCAGGAAGTACTATGTGCAAAAAAGGGGTTAAAACCATTTGATAATGTGATATCAATTGTAACAAGTGTTGTAAATTATATATCTGCACAAGCTTTAAATAAGCGAGGGTTTCAAAATTATTAGAAGAGAAATTGAGAATAAATCAATAGAGGAAAAAGTCGAAAATATAATATTACAAGTATGGAACTCTTTACCAAGCTCATTTGAAGGAATGAAAAGGTTAGCTACTGCGCTTTTAACTATGTTCGGATCAACATATGCATGCGAGCAGTTATTTAGAACTTGTAAGCCTTTATTTTATTATTGTTTTAATTACTCAACCTATGTTACCCGCCACATGGATTTAATAAATAAAAATATCAAATTTTACCCACTTGGAAAAAAGGTTCGCCATCCCTGCCCTATACCATGGAGCTCCGAAGCAAAGTATCTCGGGGTAACTTTCGACAAAAAGTTAACATGGAAAATACATATAAAAAATGAACTATAACAATTCTATCCTTCGTCCGCTTATTGGAAAAAAAGTTCCCTGTCTCTAAGACTTAAACTCTCACACTCACTACACTCACTACAAACTATTTATGACACTCAGAATCATTACCAACGCACCATAGCTTATAAGAAATGCAGAAATCATAACGGATCTCAACATCCTCACTCTTACCGAGCTAATAAAAAATATGCAATCCCTTTTTATAATAATCTTTAAAATTTAAATCTATCAACCCATCCATTTCCTTCATGATAAAGTTCCCCTCCCTAAGACTGTACGTATTAGAAACACTGCGATTAAATAACAGTAATATTTATAATTCAGACACAATTATCATTTTTTCGTTTATATTCATATAATATGTAACATTTTTATATATTTTTCCTTCAAATATGTATTTTTTTTCAAACTATGTAAATTAATCACTTTTATATCGGACCAAAAACCAAAACTTGAGAAACTTAGACTTGCTTGCTTGTTCAAATGTATTTCACGATCAGAATTACTTAAGTATTCCGTCAGATAATTACATTACACATTTATTAATTTATTTACATAAGAACATTAACCCTTTGATGAGTGAGTATTTTTTTTTTGACGTCGTGGGAATAAGCTAATTTTTCAATTTTTTTTTTATTTTTTTTTTAGGAATATTATTTATTGATTATTTGTTGTATTTGTAAGGTAAATTAAAATAAATCACATTTTTCTCAATCTTTTTTTTACCGGAAAACTTTATTTATTTTGCAATTCGATAATTTTTTTGATCCATGAAATTTCTTCATCCAATTTTATTTAGAATTCATTTTTTTTAATGTTTTTATGACAATTGTAAATGACTTTTTAAAATCATTAATGAAAATTACTATGTAATTTGTGGCAAATAGCTTTTTATACGAGATATATAAAAACATATATTTACGAAGTTTTTATATATTATTTAGATATTTTTTCACTGCTAAAAAAAAATAATATCAATGAAATTAAATTTACATATTATTGGTAAATCTATTTATTGTATATAATACAAAAATTATAACATTTTGTTCGAAATTATGCTGCATTACTAAAAATAAAAGGACATTTAAAAAAAAAATGCCGTACATGTACGGCGATATTCTTCAAAGGGTTAAATCATATAACCAATTTATATTTGAAAATTCATATAAACTATCGATTTTTTTTATTTAAAAAGAGCTAAAAATACGCAAAGGTCATTTAAAAAATCATAATAAAGCATAATAAATCATTAATCATTAGATTTATTTTTTTTATGCGGCCCCTTTCCCATCGCATTTTTTTTTAAATGTGATCAAAAACGAAGAATAGATTTAATATATAAATAATAATAAAATTCATTAAAAAAAAACTGTATTTTTTTCCAAATACAGCACACCTAACATCAACACCCACCGTACGCCACTGATAATGACTGTATTAAAAAAAATCTTCATATTGACTATAAATTGTCAACACTAGGGTGTCAGAAGTAAATAAACATGCAAAAAAAAATCGGTTATGCGATTTCAGTTGTATCTAATGGTCCAACATTGCAGGCCTCAAAATAATTATTTTAGGTAACTAGGACCCTTATACAGTTGGAATCAATAATTGAATTTCCGAAAATTCTTAGATATCAGGATCGATTGAGATTAACAATTCCCCTCAGGGTCGAATTATCAGCCAATTCTCTGTCTATATGTCAATATCTCTGCCTTATTAAAGATCTCATTATCGACTGTAAATAAAATGACCTATACAGTTCATAAGAATTGTAATAAAAATGTATATTTCTCAGAGATCAAGTAGACCTCGACCCAAAAAAAATCGTAGTTACGTTCGCACAGATGATGAATCTCTTTAAATAAATAGTGCAGACTTTTGGGAACACGTATTTTTTTATGAAACAAGACGATAATACCAATATAGTGATAGTAGATGAATATAAGAGTGAAGGCATTCTGCAAGCCAATTAAAAGAGATTTTTTCCAAAATACGTTTATAGATGATGGAGCTATTGGCCATAGGTCTCATAAAAGAACTACATAGAAAGACGATCAAAGTTTTCATACTTTGTCTTGGCCTGAACAATCTCCAGATATGAACCCAGTCGAACACGTTTGGCATATATTACAAATAAATGCACAAAAAACCCTGAAAACCTAGCCTACAAAAATATTAATTTTATTACCCGAAAGAGTTTAATACAATTTATGTATTTAAAAAAAAAATAGTGTAAAGGCTTCTTCATAGTATAAGGCCTCACAAAAGAGTTGCAAAAAACCTTCATTAACTAAGTTCACAAAGTTCACTAAGTGCACAACTCTTAATAACTAAAAGACTTTAAGTAACACGTATTTTTTCCTGACGAAAGCTAATATTCCCAATTTAGTGATATTAATTTGGGTTTGAAGATGTTCTGCTGACTAATTTGAGGATAATTTTGTACCGATATGATTAAGTTCAAGTATTAACAGTGAATAATAATTTAAATTACGTAATGTACACATAAATAAAAGGGTAATATTTTTTATTAATATAAAAAAGAAAAGCAAAGCTTAATTCAAATAAAATTATATGTATGCGTATACAAATTTTCCATGCCGTAAATATAATAGTGCAGTGACTGTCTATACAATTAAAGAGGTCCATTTTTCGCAGACCATTCAAGTGTAACTGGGGAGGATGGAGGGGGATTCGCTGGGGACGAGTAGAGGGACGATACTGGGATTTAAAACTACAACAACCAAACCAAATGCGTGGAAATGTGCATATATACATATATTTAGTATTAAAATACTGTTGACAAAAACAATTATAATCGATAATATAATAAAAAAATGACAATTCAATAGTACAAGAGCAATCCTCCAGTTTTTAATTAAAATCTGATGAAATAAGCTAGACTTTTAAAATTTTTAAACTGTTCTCATTCGAAGACATAATTGATAACCATTGGACAAAAACAATATTCGATAGTATAATTGATCACGGTTTAGACGCGATGGAATGAGCGAGGTTTCGGACATCACTACGCCATTTATTTCAGTAAAATAAATGTAAATGGCGGGGCATCGCGAAGTGGCCACCGCAAAAAGGAACTATTTTTGTTGTATCTAGTGTCCGGAGCAGGGCGAGGGCCGACCGGACAGAGGTCGCTACGTGTACAATTTAAAATCAGTCATGTTAGTATTGGGTGGGCGTGTCGTAAATCAGACGGCAGGGCGGCATAAATCTGTCCCGCGGTCCGCAGGGGGGCGCCGGCCCACACACGCCCACCTGACGGCCCGGGCCCCTTTAATTAAGGATGCTCAATTTAAATACTCGCTGGGTTCGATTGAGAAAACAATAACTTGAAAAAAAACTAATGAAAAAATCATATACCAATAATGACTATGTATTTTTAATTTAAATTTCGCATACACTGGACTTTTTACACTTTCCGCAAATTAAAAAGGATTAAACTAAGGATGATTGTTAAAAGATACAAAAACCATATAAAACTATGAGTCTCATGAATGGTAGATAGCAATAATCTATGACAGTGTAAGTTAACAGCGACTGAGCTAAGTAAATATAAGAAGAAGTTGATAAATTCTAGTAATTCTTTAAGCCACTCACTTCAAGGGGATGACAAGTTATAGAACCCACGAGACTCTTTCATTTTAAAAATCTATAACAATGATTTAATTAGGTGAGCGACGCTTTGGAATTTACTGTAATGCTATTGATTCATCACCCAATAAATAAATAATATTTTTTATTTATTTATTAAACTACGATGGATGGAATGCATAACAGAGAGATTCTATAGCACCATTACCCATATAAAGATTCGATAAGATTCTTAAGATGCAAGGGGAATAAGTCTCTCACACTAATTTTCCCCCCAGTGTCAAACCACGACACTATTTTTTTTTTAATATTATTTCAGTTGGTTTAAAAGTTATATTATTTGTTTATAATTAATTGTTTATTCAGTGCAGGTCTTGGAATTCTGGCCAGTATTATAAAGAACTCCCCGACTTCATAGTTTTCATCGGATACATATTCGAGTACTAACTTAGCTCAGACACGGTGAACTTACAGTATCGAAATAATATGCATGTTACCTACAAGCCATAACATTGGTTAAACTGGTTAAAGTTAAACTTGAGTATCAAATTTTTCTGAGAACTTTTTTTCAGAACCAAAACAAGTTGAGAAATATGTTTTTACTATAAATGATATATTTAATTTTCATACTTTGAATGATTTATCTACACGACTGAACAAAATCAGTAGAAATAAAATAAAACGATATTTAAGAATAGGCCAAAATATTAATATTATAAAATATTTTTTTTATTTTAATATTTCAAAATATATATTTCTTATATTCGTAATGAATACATAATTAAAATAACTTAAATATTAGTTATTACTATTACAAAAATACGATGTTTAAAAATAATATACAAAATCATATCAAATTGATTATCGTTGGGTTGAGTCATTTATAACTTCTGATTGTTTATCGTACTTTTATTTTGATTTAAAAAAATACAAAATTATATTATTATGTATTCACCATTGTTAAATATAACCTTCTCTTATCTTATTGGCCGCCACCTCATAAAATTTGGTGGGTATGGACTGAGAGAAAGTATCTAGGGCCTCTCTACCGTGCTCATCATTATTAAAAGATTTTCCCTTAGTAGTTTTTCGTGAATTCTTTGCAGTTGCTGTACGTATTTATCGGCGGTAATCGTTTCGTTGCCCTTCATCAACTCATGGTGGATTATTCCTCGACAATCCCACCATACACACAATAAAGTTTGACTAAACTTTTCTATCGATTTATACAGGTTTTTCATTTCAAAATAACCTTTTTACAAATCAAATTGACCCTTTTAAAAATTAAGTTAAGTAATTAAATATTTTTCAATATATATATACATTTTTTTAACAGCTTCTTCAAAAACGAGAAAAACGGGGAAACAATACCCGTCATATCATGAAGGTAATTACAATAGAATTATGATTATCAAGTTTACCGCTACTGAGCGCAGATAGTACTTGGTTGGATGACCAATCCGAAGAGTTCTCAGTAATAATGGTAAAAAATGGGATAGGGTGGAGGCTGACGTCCTTCATTTCACTTAAATCAATTTCATTATAAATGAATTGTCAAAAATATAAGTTCAAAAGCAGACAGCAGCGCTTTTCAATATAAAAAAAATACTCTGGTGTAGAAAGCAATAAGAAACCACTGCACTATATATTTCTATGAAAACAATGTCCATGGTCCACCATAATTGAAAATCATGCACATGGTGATGTTCCTCAAAAATGTAGAAAAGTTGATTATTAATTTATATATTGTAACGTCGGAGGAAAGCTGGAAAATCGGTTTGTTTGGTCTATGACATATGTGGAGCGATTCGGCAGTGAGCTAATGCGATGAGATCACGGGTGACGACTTATTTGGTTTATGGAGACATTAACCCGAATATAGTTCTAGAAGGATTCTGGCTCTCAGTGTTTGCTATACTATGCAACAAAATTAGGTACTGCTTCATACAACAGGAGCAAGGACCCATAGTTTGGAATCTATCGGGTGCAGTGATCTAAACCATCACGTGTCATGGATTAAGACAAAGGCAAGGATTGTTTCCCCCGACGAGACCACGGTTGCGCGAGCGAGGTTTGAGGAATCGGTTTGGGGCGATTGATAAAGAGGCGGCTAATAGCCTTCCCGGATAGTTAGCAGCGCACTTTGTTAGTGCGCTGCTATCATTTATATTGTGTTCATCCTCCTCTTCGATGTGATTATTGTATAAAGAAGTAATACTGTAATTCTCGGGTCGGCATAGGCTGATTCGTCCGCTGTATTGTTTACGTTCAATAAAGATACACTGTCTCTATATGAATTGTGTCTCGTTGCGTCCTTTCGTTATATCCATTTCGAATCCTCGAGAGCTCCCACGTTACAATATAAAATTTAATAAATAATATTTATACTCAAACGCTTCACGGCTTGAAAAAACATGGTGACTATTCCGAAGAATTCTGAGTAATTCTAAGCAACAGAGGAGTGGAGTGGAGGCTGACGACCTTCATTTCATAAAAAAAGAATTGTCAAAAATATAAGATGTGAAGCGGACAGCAGCGCTCTTTGGTACAAGCAATGACTGTGGAGCGGACGGCAACGGGAAACCACTGCACTATATATTCTCATGAAAATCATGCCCACGGTCCTCCATAAGGCGAATCATGCACATGGTAACGTTCCTCAGAAATAAGGGAAAGTGGATTTATAGATTATTTAAAAAAAAATATACTTTTGAAGTGAAAAACCTGTAAGATCGAAAGAGCTGTAAGCACAAAAATATGTACCAAACGGATTTGCGTGATTATCTTAATAAAATATATACCCGAATCTACGTTTTTCATCTACAGTTTTCATCTGTAGTTGCGTTTTTTTATCGGTCCTTTCAAAACGTAAAAACTGGATTTCACTGTGTTTCTTTTTATTATAGCAAAAATATATTTATTCCAGACCAAATGTTGTTCACTTTATTCCCCAACTATGAGAATTTCTATAACAAATTAGGCAAAGTTGGCAAATTCGCCGTGTTAGGGAAAATTTTGACGCATCGCCGATTTCCCATGCGGCCGCGACCGATTTCCCATGAAAGGAACAATCAACGCCAAATTTGTCACTTTCATTGTCATGGCTGTGAAAAGTTTCGACCATTTGCATTTTTTTTTATTGTGTATGTGTTGTTACTCCCGTTGTCGTTTTGAATTGAATATAAATTGCTAATTTAAGGTTACTGTTGTATTTTACGATGACTTTTTTCAAAAAAAAACATCATTATATTTGGCGAATAACACAACACTCAACGCGTGATGGAAAATAATTTCGCATATTCATTACGTATAAACCGTGAGCAATTTTATTTTAAATTGAATCTCAAATTTATTCAAACGTATATATTTAAAAAAAATGTTCCATCGCAAGGAAATGGAATCTCTTGTATAATACCTCAGAGGTAATCATCCGAAATTGTGTGCCCCACACACCACACGCATCACGCGGTCTTTAAGAAATTCGCAGTAACGAACACACGCGGTCCTGTCGCTTGTGACGAATTTACATTTTCTCCATTTTCCGCTATTTCGACAAAAAAAAAAGTTTTCCGTCAGATCCCGCGTATAAATCTTGTCGAAACTTGCATTTATACACGGCGGAACAGTTCAAGACTTGTCTTAAGTATAAATGTGCGTAAGAAATTCGCTATACCATGTTCGTTTTAAAATCAAACTGAAATATATAATTCGCTCGAATAAAATTCATAATATGTCCCCGTTTTAATTGAATGTGTGGAATTGTTTCCGTAATTTTCGGTATTGTGGGTTGCGAGATTTGCATATTCGATCTTAGATTGAAGCTAGTACCGCCCCATAAGCTTTATATATACAGAACATGTGTCAACTTTCCCATCAAGTGTCACAACTAAGCCGGAATACATCCATACATAAACAATCAGCGCAGAGAGTAGAATAAAGACAAGAACTTGGAGATTTGCTAACGGTGACAATACAAAAAAAAATGACTTGACTGATATGCGATGTGATTATGTTGATTACTAAGAATATGCTAGAATATTCTGATATTCAATTTTATTATTTATTTTACAATAATACAATTTGTATTTTTAATATTAAATAAATATTGTTAAAAACGAGTGACCTTTAAAATGTATATAAAATAATTTGAACGACGATGAATAAATTATTCTGAATGTATCTGATACAATAATAAAGCCATAAATGAGATACAGTAGACAACAATATGATCTACTATTCAATATTAAATTTAATATTTTTATAGTATTATAGGGTGAGTTATTTTTCATATAATTTCGAATAAAATTATTAGTTTTCACGGTAACTTCAGATTTTATTATAATTAAAATCATAGCTTTTCCTTTTTTAATATCTAAAAGATATTATCACTCCTAAAGTAAACATGTAAATATTTTTTACTAAAATTCATTGATACATTTTTTGAAAAAAAATATTTCTTTTACCAAATGGATTACTCTAACGTTATTAAACTTTTATATTTTTATAAATTATTTACTTACTATATAAGCTAATTATATAATTGAATGATTAATCTTAATTGTCAATTACGTGTTCTTTTTTAGAAACAGTCAAAAATTTATTCGTACATTTAAATTATGAACAAAATAAAATGGTTTTAAGATAAATTCCAATTAATTCCGCTGTGTAAGATTTATGTATATAAAATATTTGGTACACATTCTAAGACTGTTAAATATTATCTATTGTTGAAATATTAAATATATATTACTATTAATATTACTCTACTTAACCACTTGGCCGAATATGTGGATTTATTTGATTTCAAAATCGCCCATTTCGTTGATCTTTTGTATGAGATTTAACTAATGACGGTTTTTCTTTTTTTTTTCTTTTTAACATATAGTACTTTTTTATCTTTATTTACACACTATTTTCTTTATTTCAATATTTTTTACATTTTTAATTTGTTTGTTTTTACATCCCACTATGTATTTTGTTTTTTTCTCACTATACTATTTATGTTTTTATGCGTGATTGGCGACATGGGGTTATTCTGTAATGCCAATCACGCATTGTCTTTAAAATAAAATAAATAAATAACTCCTAAAATCGTTTTCTGTGTTTTCACTTTTATGCGTTATTTTAAAAGGGATTGTTTCTATTTTGCGCATTTTCTTTTAAAAAAATCAGCATTATTATTTGTTATTTTCTGAAAAAAATACTTTAATTAAGTTTAATTTTAATATTTAGTTTCATTAAATTACTTTTTCTGTTGTTATTTTATATTTACATTTTTATATATTTCTACTTTTTGATATTTTTTAATGAACCCTATGTTTTATTATTTTATATGTATTTTTTAAAAGATCAAAGAAATACAGAAATAAATAAAAAATAACTGGGCATACCAAAACACATACCATACTACAAAAATATAACTAGCAATGCCAACATTTATTAGGTCAACACAGTCAACCCTCCTATAACGAAGAAATTGGGAGCACGTTATATAAAACCTGCGGTATAGAAACCAAAAGCACTACAAAATTTGAGAAGAGGGCTTTTTAATTTTGTTTTCTAAATTGATCGATCATTTTTACATTCGCTTATTTTAAATGACCTTGTTTAATGTCAATGTCATGTGGTATTTTTTTTGTCAACCAAAGGGCATATTTACAAAATATGTAACTTAACCTTGAAAATTTTCGTTCTGTTGGAGTGACTGTCGAACTTGTTAGAGAAAACCGCTATAGAAGGGTTTAATGTATAAAAAAAGAGAGAAATCTAAACAATTATAGTTTTAAAAAGGTAATAAATGGTTTGAACTTTTTAAAAATAAATATATTTTTTAATTACCCGTAGTTATAAAATAAACATACTCTTCTGTAACAACTGCATACTGCATTCAACTCCATACTCTTCTGTAACAACTGCACTCATATTTATTTATTACGTACATTATTTTGTATGCCTTTTTCATTAGAGATTTTTTTTGTTATATTAACACGCATTGTTTAAACTAAATCAATTATTATTTGGTTTGTTTTTATGACAAATGACGTTTCTATTTTTCCAACTTTTGGATATATGATTAATTTAACAATTCTTCATTAGTAAGATCTTGTTAATCATTTTTGATAAATTGGTATTTTCTTCGTAATAATCTTCAATATTTAGTTAAAGGCTAAGATATACCGTAAGATTACTTTTGAAACATTATTTTATATTTTATTTGTCAAATAGATAATATTTGAATATCGTTTAGTAAAACGCCGCAAAAAATGCCCTTGTGTTCCGAATATTTTTTTGTATCCTACAAAAAATGATCATACCGTCATTTTTTTAATATATCTATTTGACCAGTGTCATGAGTTGTAGGTAACATACATATTATTACAATAATGTTAATAGCCGCGACTGAGCTGAGCTAGTATTCGAATAGGTTAGCCTTCCGACGAAAACTTTGATTTCAGGGAATTCTTTATGACACGGACTTTTTATATCTATGTTTTTTTTTAAACAATCTAATCCATTTTTCACAAAGTTGAAACGTTTTCGATAGCCAACAGTACAAGAAAATCAATAGTCAATCTTTTAAATATACATAAAGCTATTTTTTTACAACATAAAATCGAAATAAAAATAGAGAATATGCATTAATTAATTAACAAGTCATCATGCTTCTTGTGAATATTCTTACAGCATACCAAGTATATATAGACAGGAGTCGAAAAGTGGCCGCCGATCTAAATTTTAAAGAAGGCCTTTTAAATTCCATTGTCTCGGTTTAAAATCCATCAGGTGGAAATAATTCTTAATAGGCGCCTAATACTTATGCATGAGGGTCGGCGGATTTCCCGTTTTCCGCGAAAATTTCCATTTATTGCGATTCCGGCCACGCCACGCCTCGCCCCGCGAAAGTATACCTTTTTCTTTTCCAATTAAATCTTAGACAGGGCGTGTGTCGTGTGCAAATAAATTATTCCAAGACCTTATGATCCGATTGGGGACACCCTGCCGTATTCCCACGCCTTAAAATGTACACTCACACTCCCTGAATAATACATTCGTATTGTGTACCTACCGTGGCATAATTAATAATCCATCTCGCAGCGAGTACAGCCGATACACAGTCAAGGGCTGTGCGCAATACGCAGGATTACCGAGGGCTACCCTACTTCATTTGCATCGACTTATCATATATGCCAATCTAAACCGATTATGGCACCCCTGACGAAAAAAACCGTTTAATATTTCATGTTTTTAAAGTAACACCACCACTGAGACATGCGTTCATGCAATCCGAGTTACATTTAGATCGTGACCATAATTGATTTTTATGGAAATCGTAAGTTTCTCAGCAGAGTTTTCGTGTATTGATGAATGAAATACGTCAGAAAATGCTTCAGACGCAGCGCAGACCCCTCGTTTACTGAAAATACTTATAAAAATACATTTAAACTTCGTTTGCAAGCTAACTTTTGCCGTGAGCGCTGTGTAAAATTGAATGCAATACAAAGCTATTGAAGCGAATTCCGCCGGATAAGCCCACGTCTGTACTTGCCCCGAAATTGGACATATCTACCCACTGTACATGCAGTAAGTGTGGCACAAAAATAACGGGACTCGAATTGAAATCCCGAAATGTTCGTGTCAATTCCAGTGCACATTTAAGCTGTTCTTAAACACGAATTGCTTCGTATGCTGATCCCGGATCGGATCCATTGCATAGCGGGAGTCGCACAAATCCTATTAACCAGTCAATAATTGAAAATAATCCCGATATAAAGTGTTGCCGACACCTGGTGCGGCTTATACACAAATCCATTAGCCGGCAGTGTGAGATGGCAGAGATAGGGAACTGGGTGTGAGGGAGGAGGACTAAGCGCAATCTTGCGACTCAGAAATGTATGCAAATATCCCGCGAGGTGGTTAGGTAACAACGCCGCTTCTATCCACCCTCGTGGAAAACTATTATGAATTGAATTAGGGATCTTCATGAAATGGACACGTCTACTTGTTTCATTGAAAAATAATTGCACTAAAATTTGAACGATTATTTGTGAAATACGCGTTAAGTCAAGTAAAAACCATTTGGATTATATTATATTTCAGATTTACTCACTTTAAATTGTGATTAATAAAAGCCATCAAGTTCTAACTATATTCTAATAATTATGACATTTATTCTATTAGGAAAATAATAATTCAATTTAAAATCACTATTTTTTCCTTGATTAAAGGAATATTCTTAAAATATATTTAATGATATGTTATAAAATTATTAATATTGTTTAACATGTTTAAAACCATATTCTTCAGTTCAGAAGTTCCTAACCCTTTTCCTAAATCAACCCAGATTAAAAGAATTATCTTATTCATACCTTTACATACAACATAATCATCATACTAATAAATATACATAAACATTTAAACATAACAATTTGACTAAGAAAATAAACAAAAATATAAGAAAAAGCGGTTTATCAGATTTATTTTTTATTACTTGGAGAATTAAAATTTTTTTTTTAAATATATCTAATTATATTTTTTTAAATGAATGTAATGGTTGTAGTAAAATTTTAAAACGGAAAAAAATATCATCGCCCCTAGAATGTTATAGACCCTTCTTAAACTTCCTTCGTCCTCTAAGGGGCTCACCTGGACCCCATTGGGAACCCCCGCTAACACTCTAATGTCTCAGCTTTCAAAATTCCTTACTCTCCACTGTACAAAAAAATTGTCAAGACCCGAGAAAGAATCATCAGACCACGGCTGCCTTTTTTTTTTTAATCAGGCACAATATAACTCCACTTTTTAATATGTAAATAAAATAAAATTATTGTGTTATTCTAAATAACAGAATAAAATATGTTAATACAGTTGATTATTACAATTAATAAATTTTGATTTCACTTAATATTATTATAATACTTTACCAAAGTAAGGCAAGTCTTGATAAGTTTCAAAAATAAAAAGATACAGAATTATAAATAATAAATCAGCTATGTTAATTTTTGCAAAGGCTAGATTATCTAAATTATTGACTGTTATAATAGATAATAAATATAATTATAATTTTCATCTAGAGTGCTAAAAAGATCAATTTAAGCAAATTTTTTCTTAGTATGTATTAATTGAAAAACGAATGATAAATCAATACTACTTTTTTTCAGATATTTTCTTAAAAAATACGCAAAAACGTATTGCAAATAAAAAACTAGTAATAATCAAATATTATAACAGGTTTATGGAGCTTTTGAATCAGAAAAAAAATTATTTATATCTTAAAAAAGAATATTATCACTTACATACTGAAAAAAGACTTTATTAAAGTTACTGTGACAAAGTTTAGCTTGTAATACGATGCGGTATAAAAAATACTCATTATTTCCATTACCAATAGTTATTAGGTTGAGTCATAAATAAATTTAGATTTTTTATCAGACTTTTATTTTGCTTTAAAAAAATATAAAATTATATTAATCTATTATGCATTCACCACTGTTAAATATAACCTTCACCTATCTTATTGACAACTTATCAATCCCCTCCTCAAAAAATTTGGTGGGTTTAGACTGAAAGAAAGTATCAAGGGCTTTATTGACTTGCTCATCATTAATACAGGTTTTCCATTAAAAAAATGCAAGGAACAGAGAAGATAGTAGTCCGTAATAGCAAGATCTGGGGAGTAGGGCAGTTTAGCAAAACAGACCAGTTGAGCTTCAGAATTTTGAGTCACTTTTGCAGTATGTGGTCTAGAGTTATCGTGTAACAAGATAACGCCTTTCCGATCGATGAGTGCAGGACGCTTTTCCAGTAGTTTTTCATGAACTCATTCAGCATTTATCGTTTCGTTGCACTCAACTTGTGGTGGATTATTCCTCGACGATCCCACCATACATAAAATAAAGTTTTCTTGCCATGAATATTGGCTTTAGGATCCTTTAGGGGTATATGATCCTTATCCAACTATTATCTTTTGCGGATAATATTTTCATAGGTGATCCGTTTTTCATTGCTTGTTATTACCCTGTTAAAAAAAGCTCGATTTTACGCCGTGAGAGGAGACTTGGGGCAATAGACATGACAATGACAACAAACTATTTCCAATATCGCATTTAAAATATCGTCATCGAAATCAGAGAGGCGATTCGCCCTTGGTTCGTCTTTCTAAGACTCATCTCGGAAGTTATTTATGACTCAATCTAATAAATGGTTAACGTCGACATTTGATAACTTGACATTAGATAATTATAGTTGTTAATAGTTGCTTATTATTGAGTATTATATCAATGTCAAGCCTTTTTGTGAAGAATTTTAGATAGTTATTTCAACAACTTTTATTTTTCGGTTAAAGAATCATTTCAAGTGAATACAATAATTATTCTAATACTTAAATTATACATAATGAATACTTAGAATGGTCGTGGTGATAACCCCCTGAAATTCCATTGATTCATTTACCTATTCCCTGGATGTATGACGTATAATTGGGATAAGTGTGCAAAGTCCCAGCCCCCCACCGCCATTTAGGCAAGTGCCGATCGCGCACTTACCACAGAAAAGTATTCGCGTGTACTATAATTACGGCCATCTCCGCCACAGTGGTGTATCAGATAGAGTAGTCCCCATCTATTTAGCACGCCGTTTCCGTTTCAAATCTTAAGCAGACGACGATTTTCCCAAAGAGCTTTTCTGCTAATGTTACCACCCCACCTCTCCGCCACCATCGGCCACCTGCCGTTACCTGGGCTCTTCAACTTTATCCCAGGTACAAAAAAAAAGTGGAAGGCTCACGACTGCGGCTTTGAGACAATAAAATTTTATCCCTGCAAACTGCATATGAGTCGGAGATAGCACCCTAATGAAAACGGTTATTACACCCATCAATCATCCCTAAAATTATTTTATAGCATGGCGTTGATTGCTGCAGTTCAATTTGTATTAAATTTAAAATATACACGTTATGAAAAAAATGTAGCCGTAAACGTATCGAGTTTCTAAAAGGTGCTGCGGTTTCAATTCCCATCCTCCCTAATGCGATCCTTCGGCATCATTTAAGATATTCATACGACGCAGACATCGCCCCCCGACCCCCCTGCTATTGTCGCTTGGCACTCACCTCTGATACTAATGGCATATATTATGTATGACACGTTAAAATTATCAGCCGAATTAGGCTTACCTGTGCGAAATTTGTTAATGGAACCACTTGTAGCAATTTATTTCAGCGAATACACAATAAAATTACTATAATTTATTCGCACTAAAAATTAATAGTCTACACTATGAAATAATTAAACCACGCTAGCCTGGTTGAGAAGGACTCGGCTTAGTATTCGTGCTCGCTTAAATGTTTTTAATCGTTGCAATTAAAATAATAATATTCAGTTGGCAGATATACATACATATATTCTATAAGCATAGTGATAATTGCGAGTCATCTTGATGATTTTACCACAGTATTCCCCAAAAAGAATTATTAAAGAACTATATACTTAATACATAATGTCATGGCTTGTAAGTAACATACATATTACGACGACAATGTAAGTTAACCGCGACTAAGCTAAGTTAGTACACAAAACTATTAATCCAGATAATTCATTACAAATTAGGCCAGGGGGAGTGTATTATAAGTAAAATGGATCCACTACATCCACATGTTTATAAAAATAATTGTGTAGGTAGTTGAAGGTGAATAAATTAATTTAATGGGATCTACTCATCACAAATAATATAAATTTTTAATAGAACTGAAATAATAATAAAATTAACCAGTGTCGTGGTTTGATACTGGGGGGGATATAAGGGGAAGAGATTCATTCCCCTTGCATCTTTAGAATCTTTATCGAATCTTTATATGGGCGACTGGTGCTTTGAGTTTCCTTATATGGCATCCATATTACCTAAATGAATTAATTATTAATAAAAAAATGTTTGCTGTCATAAAATGATTAAAACTTCAATAACATATTTTATAAATCCAATAAATTCAAGAATGCATTGTAAGTATAAACGTTTTAACTAGCGTTTCTGTTTGAGAATTCTTTCTCTAAAATTTTACGAGAATTTTTACATTTTCTGTATTCCTCGATTCTCGAAAAGTTATGAAAATTTTCGAAAAATAACTACTTATTAATATTTAATATATGTAGAATTTTTTTCTATATCAAAACTATTATATTTTTGTAAATTTAAATATATAAATTAACGTATTATTGTGATTAGCGAATAATTATTTGAGAATGTTGCAGATAAGTCACACATTCGCTTCGGTGTAGACAAGTTGGGTCAATTTAATTTTAAGTTTAGATATGTAATTTTGCTTTTTTATTTGTTTATTTATATTTTAATACTTTACAATCTATAGGTCAATGCGGAAGCAATTTTTTTTGTTATTAATATTGTGAAAAAAGAGTACTTTTAATCACCATCATTTTAACTAAAAAAAAGTACTAAAATATTTCTAGAGAATTATAGAGAAAAAAGTAAGAATTCTCGTTTCTCGAGAAATGAAAAATGACGAGAAAACAGAAACACTAGTGACTTATATTGAACGACTAAAGATCTTATGTCCCAAATTCATTCTCAACCAATTAACCCTTGAAAAAGTTGATAATAGAAACAAGATCAAATTTAGATCACACTTCCATAATTACCTCCAGTCACAGATTCTGAGCGCACTCTTACTTTTAATACACTCACCATATTTTGAAATTCATATAAATAATAATAAATAAATCATCAATTTACCTAATTAATATAATAAAGCATAGTTGAGAAAATCTTATAAATTACGAGGGGGATCCATGACAAAATTATGATATTCAGTTATTCATTTCTTAATAAACAAACTTTACATCAAATACTAGTAAATTAAATACGAATTGGCCCTAACCTCGTCTGATTATTATTGATATTATATCTCCCGGGCTTATGGCTGGCGACCTGACCCGTATTCGAAGAGCCGAGATAACCTG